>JXOV01014813.1:7147-40163 GCA_001014945.1 Clogmia albipunctata
TTTCGGCGAGTGGGATGAGTTTGCTCCGAAAACTTACTCTGCTTATAATTTAATTCTGTTTTGTAGCCATGCAAGTTTTATTCCATATTATAGCATTCAATCTATTTCTATAATTCCAGGAAACCAAAACGATCGAGATTTACCTGTGGATTGGGATCACTTCCAACAGATATTAGACCCTTTAATGCGGCTTGTACCTTCGTTAAAAGAGGCCAAGCTGGATCGGTTGTGCAATTTCCCCGAGTCCTTTTCTGCTGACAGTCGCTGGATTATCGGGCAGAGTCCTGAGATTCAGAACTACTATGTCGCTGCCGGCATGAAAGCGATTGGAATAGCGGCTGCGGGGGGTGTCGGTCGTACAATTGCCGAGTTGATAACAATGGGCAAGTCTAAGATTGACATCCACGAGCTGGACATTTCTCGTTTTCTCGGTCTGCACAGCAACAGAAAATACTTAAGGGAGCGGATCAAAGAAGCGCCAGGACTGCACTTTGTCGTCTCGTACCCCTTCTTTGATTTCAAAAGCGCCCGGAAACTGAGAATGTCTCCATTATTTCCGGCGTTTCAAGAAGCGGGAGCAGTTTTCGGAGAAACGATGGGTTACGAAAGAGCAGCTTGGTTTGACAAGAAGAACGCTAGGGATGAAAATGGGGCGATTCAGTTTAGAATGGCTAAAACGGAAAGTTACGGAAAACCCCACTGGTTTGACTTTACAGCTCAGGAATACAAAGCTTGCAGGGAAAAGATTGGACTTTGCGATTACAGTTCTTATTCAAAGATTGACATTTGGTGCAAGGAGTCTTCTGAACTGGTTGAATTTTTGCAAATGCTCTGCTCTAACGACGTGGACGTTCCCGTGGAATCGATTATCCACACCGGAATGCAAAATATCCGCGGAGGCTACGAAAATGACTGTTCCTTGGCGAGATTGACGGAAAATCACTACTTTATGATCGCTCCCACCATCCAACAAACGAGATGCATGGCCTGGATGAGAAGTCATCTACCACCAAGGAGTAAGATCAGCATATCTGACGTCACCTCCATGTACACAGCCATCTGCATCATGGGCCCCTTCACCCGCCTCCTTCTCTCCGAGCTGACAGATTTGGACCTTTCACCGAAAAACTTCCCCTTCTTCCATTACAAGGAGCTGGACCTGGGAATGGCGAACGGAATCCGAACCTTCAACCTGACCCACACCGGAGAACTGGGCTACGTTCTCTACATACCCAACGAATACGCACTTCACGTCTATAACATTATTATTGAAGCAGGACAAAAGTACGGAATTAAACACTGCGGCTACTACGCCATGAGAGCTTTAAGAGTGGAAAAGTTTTACGCTTTCTGGGGACAAGATCTGGACACATTTACGACACCACTAGAGTGTGGAAGGACATGGAGAGTCAAATTTGATGTGAGTTGAAATAATTTTTTGGACTTTCATATTAAAAGGCCAGTTTTTCGATTTGAGTTTCATAATGTGTCACTTTTTCGCACTAGTAAAAATTTTGATTACTAGTGCAATAAAGAAAGTCATAATCTAGGAATAAATTTGTCTCAATGTTAGAATTCTAGCGCTATTTGGAATGATAAACTGCACAACAGCATTTTTTTTGTTAATTAGTTGTTTTGGGCAATTGTGGCCGAGGTGGCGCAGTGGTTAAAAAGCTGTTACAGACTTGGTTCAAGCCCTGATCAGACCGTATTTTTTCGCATTTTTTACCCGTTTTTAATATTTGTTTAAAATACATTTACAAAAAATAATACCGTTCGACCAGACAGGTTTTCAAAGCATGGATGAAGTGCACAGAATCGAAGAGATAAACCGGATCTTTCTCTAACACTAGTATTCCATTCAATGAATGGATATTGACGAAACTTGTAAAATGGATGATCTTCTTCGTAGTATGTGTGTTTCGGTGACAAAAACCTGTAAATAAATACGCTCTGTTTAGACACACCAGTTCATGGCGCTAACCACTTCATATCATATAATGATTTAAAGATAAGATATTCAATTGTCAAAGTTTGGTAAAATAGCTAATAGGGCATTTAAAGAACTTTGATTACGTAAAACCAATTAGTTAGACCTAGACCGGTAACGGTTGTTGAGTCGACGTCGAATTTGTTAGGGATATTGGAAAAAATATGTCCTGTTCTCGTGTAAAATCAATTTTTTTAACTCGGAAACGATGAAAAACTTGTATTGCGCGCTCGTTTCATCGTTAAAAACGTGATAATTTTACACACTTGTAGCACAAACAACTACTATATAGTAGTATGTCATATCCTTATTATTAGTACAATTTAAAAAAAATAAAATTTTTCTTCTAAAAAATCTCAACCTCAACCAACGGGTTGTGACATTTCATTGACTATTTTGTTTTGAGTTTATTATTAGTCAATTAATAGTAACTATCTGCCCATTTTATAACTATTTTAGGATGTAAATATCTTATTTTCGACGTGTTTTTAAAATGCTCTAGTATTCTTCAATACTCCTGAATATTTTGAAATAATCTTTGGTCTAACATATTCCGAGTAGTAAAAATTGAACTGTTTATTGATCAGTCCATATTTAATTGCAGAAAAACTTTATCGGCCGAGATGCTTTAATAGAACAACGAGACAAGGGTGTGAAGCGAATGTACGTACAATTATTGCTGACAGATCACGATCCTGAAATTGATTTATGGGCTTCGGGAGGAGAGCCTATTTTCCGGGATGGAGAATACTGTGGCTTTACCACGACGACCAGCTATGGATTTACTGTGAAAAAGCAAGTATGTCTGGGATTCGTGCAGGACTTGAATGAAGATGGAAGCAGGAACGTGGTCTCCAACGACTTTGTCTTGAACGGAGACTACGAAGTGGAGATTGCGGGAATCAGATACCATGCCAAAGTGAACCTACACTCACCGAATATCCCGACAAAGTTCCCGGATCAGGAGAGAGAGGCCTACAAAGCAACTCGGGACCGAACTGACGAAAACAGTTTGCTCACACCAAAGCGAAGAGGGTGACACCTGGTAGTCATGCCTAAGGTACCTGTCTAACTAAGGAACGTAAACCATGCTGCTGGTCAATTGGAAATCGTTGCCATATATTTTCTATTGCATCTTCCATCTTTCTTCTGTTTTGAAATCTATGAAATAGTATAGACAAAGTTGTTGAAATCATTGCTTTTTTACGCTTTTAGATTTTTTAAAGCTCCTATTTTTTTATATTCATTTTTGTGTTTCATGAAATCTTTATGTGGTCGTGCAATAAGTCAATAATTCGAAAAATGATAATAAATACCCACATACGTTTGCTTTTCAAATTAGAATCGTTAACAATAAAGTCATGCTGTGAACAGTCCTCGATTTGTTATAATCTGTATTATGCCTTGTATTTAAATGTTTATAAATCACTTTTACTAGATAAAAGAAAATGTAAACATATACGAATAATAAAGACGAGAAATGTGTTTCAAATTCAACTCTTGTTTTTATTTATCAATTGGTTTTATCTTAGCAAAAGAGAGTAGAAGAGTCAGACACTGGCCACAGAAATGAAAATTATTTATAGGATATCATAGGGATTAAACCCTTATTCATATATAAAACAAATGGATAGAATAATTGTTCAGATGTATACGCCTCTCCACTTATATAGCCCTAGTTCTCCCTTTTGACCCTAACTAAGTTATTGCTATCAATAAAGTTATTTCTTTGAATAACCTGATGATGTGAAAGGATAAAAGTGTTTTTAGACCCGTCATTCAGCACCGCACACTAGGATAATATAGGTCTGACCAATTTTGTTTATATAAATAATTCATAATTTAATATAAATATCATGCAAGGTGATATTTTGGAATTTGTCCATTACTAATCTAAAGCCAACTGTAAATTTTAAACCCTAAATAATTATCATGGACTGACAATTTGATTCTCTTTCCAAATAAGTCAATTAACGTAAAATTAATGTTTAAATAGGAGCACCGATACATAGCAAATAATAAAATTTAAAATCGTTTATTTCGATTTCTTTCCCACTTGTTAATTTATTCTTTTGGAGGTGGTTTTACCCGGTGCGAATCCGTGGATGCCTAGGAAACTCGCGTCCAAGGTATCTTCCCCCAAGTGGGGCGGCAATTCTCTTGGGCTATCGAGATCCTTAACGGATCACAATTGGGTTAAGATCTCCACCTTCTAGCAAAATATAAAAAATAAAATGGAATTTCTCCAAGTGCCCCAGTATTATCTTCGCTCATCGACCCCAGGTTATGCTCTCCGTCTTGAGTTCGGTTTGAGAAAGCCTATTTTTTGCATTTTTGTCGAGGATTACAATGGTTTAACAGGGTGTTGGTCATGGATATCCGAGGATGTGTTTAAAAAAGCAAAGCAAAACTGTACCTGCTCAGTTCTCCTGGATGGACCAATTGAGGATGTGGTTTGAGAGATGTGGTGCTGTCGATTTTTGGGAGATTCTCTGATTTGGGACTTTACTCGTGTCGACTATGATAGGGTAGATATGTCCAACTGGCTTTTGAGCAGGACCCACACCCGGTAGTCTTTTTATTGTGTGTTGTATAGGGAGATAGTCAATTTCAAGAGATTTTTTTTGGTAATACAGCTCATTCATTGAATAAAGCAAGAATTTATTATCAAAAACTTCAATCACTTCACTCATGGAGTCAGAGTATTCGATTTTATTGCGAGGAGAGCTACTTCTTTTGTTACTCTAGTGAGAAGGGTATCGTTCTGCACTTAGTGTTCAATTGCCCAATGATTGTGGGTTTTAAACCGGTCCTGCTTAAGAGGCTCTAATGTTCATTGTTTGGCGAGTCTCCTACGGTCCAAGGTCACCGGAATCATCGACGAACTAGGGGTTTTCATTAAAGGTGCTCTATGCTTCGTCGCTTTGTTCGGAAATATTTGATGTGAGAATGCGAATCATTATATCTTCTTTTCTTTTTGAAGAAAACCTTATTAGGATGTTTAGGACTCACAATGAAGGCCTTATGTAGTTTTTATTGCTGTATTATGTATTATCATGTATTGGGCACTACCTTAAACCATTAATTGAAATAATAAATATAAAAATTATAATTAAGTACTTAACAATATACTAAATTACTTAAATAAGTTTTTAATCAAGGGAAGGGATAATTCAATCAATAGCATAATCCATTTTCAGTATATTGTTTATTTGCACAGTAAAACATAATTTTATTACATAATATATACACATCTTAAATATTACAAAATTAATATTGGTTCTTTAGAAATTTCCAATCCTTCTTTTTTTACAAAACAATTACATGTTGTGCAAAGGGATACTTTGCGGTTTACATTTTACCTTTTTCTGTATGACAAAACAAGAAAAAACATATCATACAAACGAAATAATACAAATTGTGCGACGATTTTCAAAAACGGGAAAATTATCGCAAAATGACGGCTTCATATTCGGCTGTAATATGGTCCCAATATAGTTCACCAGATATTTGGCGCGCAAAACAAAAATCAATATATAATACATGGAATAATTAAGAAAAAACAATTATATACAATCCAACAAAAACTCTTATTTGAATAAAAAATATATGTATAGGTCTTTTATAAGAGCAAACTTATCATAAATAGGCCCTTAATTGTACACAAATAATTGTGGAATGTTAACAATGCAGATAATAAAGTAAATACAGCTTTAGAAAAACCCTTCCTAACATTTTATACAAACTCTTTCCTCTTTTATTTATTCATAACTCTCTATCAGTTCAAGTCCGCCTATTAATTGATATCTTCAATTAGTCTCATCACACCGGTTCTAATTATTAAATGATACATTACATTAACCAAATACCGTCGTTTGGTTTCTATTGCTTGTTAGCTGCTGCAGATTACTTTTATGATTTCTTTTAGTTCATCTTGTAAAGGTATGCGTATTCTATATGCAATAGTAGTAGTAGTACATAATCAGTTACGATTTATTCTTGGATATGGTACGTTTAACCTGGGAATGATCTGATCATTGTAGTAGTCGTATGGATTGTGTGTGTGTGTCGGTTGAAGTAGAACAAGGAGGCTTACTGATCGATTGGGCCCTTTATCATGGAATCACCTCCACATAGTTCTCCGGAATCAGGCCCGACTTTCCGTGCAGCGTCCCCTCCAACCAGCCCGGCTCGTGCGACGATTTCACTGCAAAATACAATTAAAAGACACAATGCTAAATCGATAATCCGATATGAAATCCAATTCCATTGTTTACCGTTGGTGATGATTTGATTCGGTTCAAAGGACAATTCGCCATCGTTTTCCGCCAGACATGCATACAGAGTCCTCACTCTCCTGCAATTGCAGTTCGATTCAATTAATAACAACGAATGAATAATGAATGAAAGGGGATTTAAATGGAAAGGCTAGACTGGAATTAAAGGATTAATTTCAATCAATGCTGTGTCGTATTGAAGCAAAATGGAAAGCAAATTTCTCTATTATTAATACCTCGGATTTTCTAATTGTTAATTTATTATGAATGCAATTGAAACATAAATTCAATTTATTCCAACTCAGCCCATAGATTTGCTCAGAGGGTATAAAATATAAATAAATTTTATGGAATCTTTGTCTAAAAATGTAATTAAAATCAAACCCAATAACAAACTATTAATTCCATTCTTCCTGATTTTAATTCATTAATAGTTATTTATGGAATTAGGTAGACAATATGTGATTATTATACACTAGGATCATTTAAAATTACGAGCGTAATAGGTGTTTAAATCAGACCACTATGATTAACAATGATTCTCGTATTTATAGAAATTCATGCATTAAATTAACACAAATATCTAAAAACAGTGTCGATTTTTAAATTCAAACCTTTTTTATCTCACATAAGCAATTTTTAGTCCTATTTCATTTCTGAACTATGGTCTGACAGAGAGAGATATCTGTCGTCTCTTACTTGCATATAATTTAAATAGCTGTTGTTCATTCGCTATATCAACTGTTTCTATATAAATTTGAAGAAAATTTTCAGGAGGGTCACACTTCAATAAAAAAAGAAAAAGCACTATTGCTTTAAAGACTCCGTTATTTGCCATATAAAAACATCTTTGGAAAAAATGAGTATCGTGATATCAGTTTGATGATCAGTTAAAATGTAAAAAGAATCCAAAAGAAAAAAGCTTTTTGCATGGATTAAATATTTGATGAATTAATAGTAGATGATCGGATGGGCGTATAGTCGTCAATCTTGCACTCTATGACGGTTAAAATACTGTCAAGATAAGACATTCATACAATCCCTGTCTAACTGGGACCCTTGAGCCTTTAATCCCAATTATATTCTCAAACTAACCAATTGGAACCCGTACTAAAAGAGCGATTATTATAATACTAGCTTAAACGTAGATCCGGAAGAATCGGCAAGCGGACGAATGAAGGGGACATGCTACAGTAGGGAGGTTGGTAATCGACGTCATAAAATCAATAATCGATTATAGAGCAAATCTTTGGATGATCTTTGATTGTCTATGCTCCGAGAATGACTTAAATGCTTAACTCAACTTAACTACATAAGTAAATGAATTAATGCTTGTATTTTACTGCATTAAATACTGTAACAGCTCCTTATTCACGGATAAAAAATGTTCTTTATTCGCAACTTCAAATTCGGTTTATTGCGGATCTAATCTGTATATTCCTACAATATTAAATAATGTGATCCTGATATGATTATTACGGAATGTTGGAAGAAATGGCAAAATGCATTCTATTAGAAGAATTAAATATTTCTTTATGAAAATGAAATTTACAATTTTTAAGCAATTCCATATCCTTTCAATCAATATTGTGGAATACAGTGTATTCACGATATTTTGAAACTCGAGGAACTCTTAAAATATTACGAATTATCGAGAGTTTCATATATCAAATGGTTCTTTTGCTGCTACTCATACTGTACAATTTTTTTTTTTTTAAAAGGCGCCTGAAATGTTGCAACAATAAATCTGCAATTTTGAATTGTTGAGTGTTAGACGCTGATGAGTTCAAATTAACGCATGGTTTTGGTAAATAGCAATGATTTTTTTCGTTGCTAAGAGCACAAAAATGTATTGATTGTGTTCGAGATATCTAGATATTTTCTAGGGACCTTGTGATAACATTCAATAATTTAGGGGATGGAATTATCGAGAGTTGACTGTATTGACAAAAAGGAGCTTTTACTGAACTCAATTTTTCCAAATAAATCAAACCATTTAACTTACACGTTGTCAACAGACGAACTAAATTTGTGCCTAGAAAAGTCTTTGTGCTTCCGTTGGGTTTTCTTTGGTAAGCTGCTGCTCAGTTTGCTGGGCTCCTCGTAGAGGGGTTGTGCTTTGGCCGAGTTCAGTTTTCCCGTTGTCGCATAGCCCCTGTTATTGTTATGACTACTGTGGTTGTTGTTGCCGATGGACAGACTGCCGAAATTGTTAAAGGTGTGATTGAGGTCGCGACTCGGATTCGAGCAGACCGATTCATTGGAGCTGCTCGTCGAGTTGATGCGATCCTTGGCCGAGTACAGCTTCTTCGAATGCTGTGACGAGGTGGCGGACAGCGAGGAGGGTGACTGCTGCTGCTTGATCAGCGTCGAGTCGTTGCTGTAGCTGAGGGAGGACGGAGGGTTGAGGTGCTGCGCCGAGCCGTAAATTCCGTCGCAGAGTGATCTGGCCTGGGTCGAGGCCAGACTGGACATCAGGGAATTGGACCGGTAGCCACTGGTGCCGTTGCTGACGTCCGCCGCCGTCTGATTTATGTACTCCCTGGACAGGTTCATGTCCCGCGGTGATAATTTGACGTCTCGAATCAGAGAAGGCGTTGATGCGTTTATGTTCTGATGGAGCTTTGACTCATATCCTTGATGGTTCGTGTTTGATGCCTTTATTGTGCTATTTCCGTACGTAATTCCCCCTCCACCTCCCCCTCCTCCCCCTCTTTCACCACCGTTATTTCCACTGTTTGTCGGATATGACAGTTGTTGTAAGCCGTTCGGAATGTTGTGCAGACTGGAGGACGACATCATCGTGTCCGTGTAATTGGATTTCGCCACGACGCGCATCACTGGCTGCTGCTGCTGATTGTACAACTGCTGGCCCGATCCGCTGCTCCTGTTCCGGAAGTGACGCGGTATTGGTTCCGGCGGACTCGGATGCGCAATGTAGTCCGACTGCTTCCCGGGCGGACTCTTGAAAATCAAATCGTAATTCTCAATCAGAATCTCAATCACCACGTTATTGAACTTGATGTCGAGGATTGAGGCGAGCGTCTCCTCGACAGACCGCAACAGCGTCGGCCCGAACACGACGCCCAAATTGAAGACGGACATTTTGTTCTTGTGGCACTTGAGAGACACCGCCTTCAGGTGCCTGATCACAATCTCCAGCATGTCAAAGTTGGGCTTCGGCAGCCGGTACATCAACGTGTGCACGTCACTGATCCGCTGGATCGTTGTCTCCTGTTTCACAGCCGCTATAAATCCATTATGGTACCGATATGTCATCAACGGTTCGCTCAAGTTCCGCAAATAGTGCTTCAGCGCACTGGCCACGGTTTTACTCTCCAAGATGTCCGAATTCTGTTCCTCGCCCACGAATTGGAACCGCTCCGGCTCACCTTTCCGCCGGTCCGTCCCCAGACTGATCAGCTTCATTATTTTCGTTCCTACGCCTCCTATTCGATACAAGCCCTGGAATGAAATGGCAAATCAATTAGCAGGCGATACTTTCACAGCAATAAACTCGCGTTACGCACCTCCTCCTCTAAACCCCTATTCTCCAATATCTCTATACACTTTCTCACAAACGCAAATCCAATTTCATCCAGCAGAAACTCTTCCGCTTTCTGTGCCTTTCCTGGCGTTAAGTAGGTCTGAAAGGTCAATTGCTATGTCAATTCATTGATTTTCTAATATAAAATATAATAACCTATTAAACACTGTAATATCAAGAGGAATTAAATATTAAATAACCAATAGAACTCAATTATACTTAATAATACTTGTCTTTTTACAATGTAATGATTAAGCAAGTTAAACGACAGAATATAATTTAAATTAAATAAAAATCTAACAAATCATATTCTAAAAGCATTATATTATAATAAAATTTTGGTTGCTAATCCAATATAAATAACAAATATTTAAATAGGATATTTTGTTTATATAGACAACTATTAAAAATAAATTATACTTTTTCATGCATTTTTGTTGCATAAAATTCATATGACATTCAAATTTACTTTGTCAAAATCGTTATTATAGCACAAGTGCTTTAAAGATTTCTTTAAAGAGAATTAATTAAAGTTTAACAAAATTACAAAACCGTTACACAGATTTGTTTAGTTTATTTGAATTTATTTTAAATTTAGGAATGGTCTATCCCTTTCCCGCAAAACAATTAAAATATTTATAAGCAGCAAAGGTGTGGAACAGAACAAAATATATTTTTAAAGAAATTGAAGATCTTTTAAGATTTTTATGTTAATTGATTGAAAAATGCATAAAATTTTGTAGAAAACACGGTCGATAAGTATTATTAAACACAAGGGTTGTTTTAAGCCGATAACGAAGCGATTGCCTTAAAGAAGGCCCGAGTGTTTAATAAATCCCTTATCGATCTAGTTGTATAAATAACTATTAATATCCTTTTTAAATTGGGCTTTGTAATCTGAATAAAGTTTTTAAAATTTCAATTGGAAACATGTTTTTAGAGTCAATTCTTTTTTCAAATAAAAAGGTTTCAAAAACTGAAATATATTATAAAATGATAATTAAACGAAAATACAACGTTATTCTACAAAACCTATTAAATTTAATTAATTTAAAATGAATATAATACCGGATCTTTTCCGTCCATCGCATTTAACCATTCTTTTCTGTCCTCTTCACTTAGTGCCTGGAATGTGAATATTTGTCCCGGTTTTTGGTCGAATGTTAGATCGAAACAAAACCGCTTCTCAAACTCGGACGCCCGTCTTGTGCAGGACGAAAGTGTCAGGTTTTCGGTTTGCGTTGATTCAGATCGTCCTGAGATTTGGTTATACTGCAACATGGAGAAGAGCTTTTCGCCCTTCTTGTATAAACAGTAATATTTGGACCATGTCGCTGTGAAAGCCTCTGCAATTGCAAAAGGGACGGTTATTGAATTTCAATGCCAATAAAAAACAAACTTACTTTTTTCCATAAGGAATAGGTAACCCTGTTTGGTGTATTCCGATTCAGTTTTCTGTGGAATAAAAGAGGAAATTAAATGAATTAAAATCAGGACTCAAACTCTTCCAATTGAAAATCTCGATAAAGCCACACAAAATCCTCTACTCACCATTTTACTATCCATGTATTTAGATTTGAGTTCCTCGGCAATAGTTCGAGCTCCTTCAAAGTTTTCCCTGGTCTGGAAATTTGGTAGTGTCGGTTAGTCTCAATCAACAATCAATGAAAACGCGCGCTCAATGCATAACACAAATCACGTTAAAGTAAAAGCAGATTAAAAAGGGATTATCCCCATTCCGTTCTCAAGCTTGGACAGCAGCACCAGCCGCACACAGCAGAGTCAAAGCACCCACCCACTTATTCCCCTCTTTAGTTCTGCCCTTTTGTTAAACTTCTTCTTTTTTGCTTTGTTTCTCGTTTTGGGATGAGGTCAGAAATCGACCCACTCACCTTTTGAACCTTTTGTAGTAAATCCTTCATATACTCTTTGGTATCCTCGGCAAATTCATGGCCCGAATGGTAAAATGTCAGCCATCCCTGCATAAAACCCACTACCGTCTCCACAAACTCGAATTTTATCCGCTCTTGGACCTCTTGTATTCGTAATACGTAGCTAAATGATTCACGCTGATACTCTCGCTCCAACATCCCGAGATGGGCATCCGCCTACAAAGAGACACACAGAGCACAACATTATTTCCCCAATCAATGGCTTTTAATAGCACACTCGCCAAGTTCACGAGCCACACAAAAAATAAATCAACAACAACATTATATTATTACTCAACTAATAATATTCACAGATTGGATTTTTTTTTGTGTGTGCTGGTCGGTTGTCCAAAAGAACACTTGGTAAAATCATTATCAATAAAGCGGACAAAGTGGTGAAATAATGAAAACAAGTGGCTTACAGAAAAAATCCACGGAAGAGACGCCAGTAATTTGGCCATACATCACTGAATTTGCGGATGGATTTTGGTTGTCCAAAATGTCAGCACACATTTAATTGGTCCACACAATCTTTACAGTCTTTCTTTCTTTCTTTCCTTCCTTTATGGTTATTTATGCTTAGTTAAAATTGAAACTTATTCCACAGAAAATCGGTCGGCTTATTTGAATTATTATGTAATTTATTCCATTAGTAGTAACACTTTCTTCTTGTCTTTCTCCCATCATCAGCCAGCCAGCCATCCAAGCCAAACACTATATATATATGCACACAAACACTATATATACACTAAAATATTAAATCATTCGATTTCAGTTTCTCGCTTTAGGAAATTAACATGTGGCTGTTTCCCAAATTACTCCAGTAAAAGACACACATAGACACAACAATGGCTATATATTGCTCGCAAAATAATTAATTCGCATTGTCTTTGTCAGGTTTTTCTCTTTCATTTTTCTTCAATCTTCTGTCTGCTGCTGCTGCCTGCCAGTGATTTGTCTTATTGCTAAAAAATTATACAATTAATTAAATCACACAAAAGTGTAATGACTCAATCCACGATTGAATAATTCGTTCACTCGGTCAACTTTTCTCCTTCCCTGAACACACAACACTGCACACACCACTCTTCTTCTTTATTTATATCCACAAACCAACCACCAAAGACATTTAGTCTCTAAAAGTTCCACTTTGATGCAATGCAATTCTCCTTTTCAAATGAAAATTCCACCTCAAACTCTCCCCCAATTTGAATCTGTTCACAATTCGATTTTTCCACCACTAATTTGACCGCTCCGTTCCGCCGAGGACATTTCCAGCGCTTAATGGCAATAAAATGAATGCCCATCAAAATGGTGTGTTGCTGTGTGACAATCGCGACGCGCTATTCACTGTGAATCATCATCAAAGGACGCACCACACAGAATACACAGCCAGTCAGCCAGCCAGCCAGAGCACAGAGGACTTTCTTTCTTTCCTTCCTTTTCCTGGCTTGTTGTATTCTTTTTATTTTATTTTATTAAAATAACAAAACAATCAAAAGCTCCGACAACAATAATAATAAACCAGCACTGTAATAATGCCAATGCAAACACGATAGATATGAATGCCTGCCTGCCTGGCCTGTAATAATTTGCAAATGCCAAAGTGAAACGTTTTGTTCAGGGGGATGAATGATTCCGTGTTGATGTTGATTAGATATACGCGCATATGGCATAATATCTAGACGACAATAATAGTAGTATCGACTGATGCCTGCCTGCCTGCTTGCTCGCTTGCCCGACACAACACCGAAACGTGATTGTGTGTGATGGTACAGGAGCGAGCGAGCGCCGCGCCAGAGTGGGCGCAATAACCAATTCTGACACGCGCAACAATTGACAAAAAATCAATAAATTACAACCACCACCGACAAAACTCCCAACCGTATACAAGAGTGCACAGATAAGAGAGTGTTCATTACACACAGGACAACGCGGCAACAATCTGGAAATGGGGGAGGAATTCCACCACTCCTCCTCGTCGTCCAGTATCATTCTTCACCCACCCACCCACGGTCACACACCCATACAAACAATCGCAGCAAATTGCCAATGTAATTGTTTCGATTCATAACTTTCCCACACATTGTACCACATTCATCATTCGGAAAAGGGGAAAAGGACCAGCCGCACTATACGTAACATTATAAAATTGGAATATAACTCTAGTCAAAGATAATAATTAATTTGCTTAATTTGGGCCTATGATTGTTTCATATAATAATTCTGTTGATATTAATGGGTAAATTCATAGACGAAATGACTCGAATCTAGCCGTTCAATTTCAAAACTATATATGGGCGATTTGTAGGGAATTGAATATTCCTTATTTTAATATGGTTTGTCTAAGATATGTCGAGCCGTTTATTAGCTACGTTGGGTAATAGCCCAAAAACCCGCTATGTCAGAAAATATTATCCGTAACTGACTTTATTAGCTGTCCTATTGTCCTTATATTAATAACCACGGTGTAAAATGAGCCTAGTTTTCGATAGCAATCCTAACTTTATTTGAATTTTAAAAATTTTTAAATAATTTTTTGAATTTTCCAAATAAGGATTTCTAGACTTTAATGTGAGCTACTATCGGCCTCCTATGATATCGGGATTCAAATTTTCGCAATTCTGGATATATTTCGGATTGTCTAACTACCCTCATCAATAGATTGTTTAAATAATGCCCCATAGTGGAGAAATAGGGTGCGGCTATAACGCTGACCCATTCGGCATTTGCGGTTTTTTTTCGCAATTTCGCAAAATTGATTCAAGTATTTGCAAATCTGATTTAACTTAAAGTTGTAATCTGTAAAGAGATATACTGTGTGTAAATTTAAAGATCCAGCTTCCTTTGGTTCCAGAGATATCAAGGATAAACGGCTGCGGCTATAACCTTAATTCACACTGTATGTTGCCTATTATCCCGATTAGATGCAGTCAGGATTATGAAAATTCGTGGATTTACATTGAAAGAGTATATTGAGCTAAGAATGTGTCAAACACAGAGATTACATATTTTAATTAAGATATATGACCTTAGAAACGGGACTATGAAAAAACCGCCTACTCTATTTCTAAAGACGATTTATGCAAAACTGAAATATTCATTTAAAAAGTATGGACATTACTTATAAAGACAATAAAGTAAATTAAATAGTCAACAAATTTTACTTAATTGCTCGTAGATAAAAAAGACAACATTAATCGCAAATCATTAGATTCAAATAAAACACACATTTAAAAGAAAACAATTAAACCAAATTTAAGTAAAAAAAGTAATTTAATACGGCATAATTTATCATTAAAAGGTTTTTTGTGATAATTTTAGATAAAAAAGCAAAGTGGTTTGCCCTTAATTAATCTTTAAGGTAAAGTTTAAACCCAAAATCACTCCAAACAAGACACTTCTTACTTTAGGATAAACACACGAGGGTCCAGAACAACTGTCTCTACTTCCATTTATCGAATTCAATTAAAAATATTAAAACCCCAAAAAATTTTAGTGTTTGAAAATTTGGGCTCCAAGTGTAGACCATCATATGGGACAACCTAATACAATACAAACTTCATGAAAAAAATTAATTCCAACTGAATTCTATTTTCGTGAAAAGAAAATGGTTTTAAAAATGTATTAGAAATCCTTTAAGAGATATATTAATAAAAAAAAATTAGCATTTAATATTTATTGTAAAAAACAAATACATAATATTAATAAAAACTAAAAATAACTTATCAAATAAATATATTTTAACTACAATTAAACTAATGAGAATAGATTTTTCTTGTTATTTGCGATGTTAAATTGATATAACTACTAACCTTAGCATTTCAAAACAGTTTTAGTTTTTTACAAAAAGACAAACTGGTCCACAACTAACCAATTCACATATTTTATCTCGTAATTGTCAAAATATGCAAATGAAATTGATCAGTCTCTGGAAAAACGTTAATTGATTTTTTTTGCCTTTTACTTATTGATCGACGGAGAAAGTGATCAGACATAGGCTTTGGCAGGGCTTAAGCGCCGGTAGAGAAGTTTGAATGAGATAAGATTTGATATCAGCCAAAAAAATAGAGTCGTAAATGTTGTTGTTGATTGTATTTATAGCTCCAAGTATCATTTATTTGGATAAAATAAATTATGCTTTAAATACAAAAATCGTCAAATAGCAAAAAATCTGCTGAGATTAATGACAAATCTTTAAATCTCAATTAAAACTCACCTCTTGTACGGTATTGTCTGGCTTCTTTGAACTCATATTAAGGAACCTTTCTTGAGCTTGGCAAAATTTGGCTGTCTTTTTATGGAACGTCTTCCTATTTTCTTTGACACCCCCTATGTGCTCCTTTCGGAAATTTTCTAATGGCACAACAATCCTATCGTGGGCATTCTCCAACTGAAAATTGAATATTTAATAAGACGTACCTTTAAAACACACAATAAAATCACTCACCATTTTATCCCTTTCATTCTCGATTTCTTCTATTAAATTACCAAAGGTTTTTAAGCTGTCACCTATAAGCTGCTCATCGTCCGTTATTGTTGATCCGATGAATTCAAAATTGAAATCATAAAGGCTTTTTGCAAGTGTTCTTTGTGCCCTGGACAGATCTGTGAAAAGAAAGGCCATGTTCAACAATTAATTAATTTCCGCTCATCATAAAAGACATCCAGTACAGTTACACTTTGGTGACAAAATTCGCACGCAAATTCTTACAAAACATTCAACCAGTGACAAATATTCTGACCCAGTTCAACTGTACGCCATAAATTAAAAAAATATATATATTCTCTCTGGACGGCCATAAATTTTAGACATTTTATCTCTAATTTCAGTTGTCGTCCAGAGTTAAGAATATAGCCATAATATCGCATTCCCCAGTGGCTTAAAATTAACAGGCAGCATATTTCTATGATGTAGCCAGGACGTGTTTTAGCATTCTAATTATTGCCCTCAAAACAATGGATATCAACAAAATACAAACAATAAATGTTCCACATGCAAATGACGATAATATTTTAATTCAATTCCAAATCGGTATGCGTTCAGGAATGCCAACAATGGAGGCAAAGAGAGGAGCCTAGAGTCCCAAACCCCCCAGCAGTAGCATCAGCAGCTGAACAAATCTTCTGCTCCGTGTGCGTGTGTGTGCCACTGAAATGGTTTCGGGCCAATTTCGAATACAGATCACGCCTCCAAAGAACCGTAAATGGATCTGTGACGGACGGACATTCGGATTATATTATGGAAATGAATCGTTCACGGAATGACGCGACTTCTCTGATCCACTCTGCCAACAGAATACACGAATTGGTAATTGGCACAGTTTTTCAAAATTGCACGGATACGTTAATTCGGTTAAAAGCTCTACTAATTGATTTGTGTATCTAGCCGTCCGTCTATATGGGCAATCTGGTCCAATTTAAAACTCAATAGTTTTGTTGAATGTCAGTCGACGAGCCATTTCAAGTAAGTCACTACTATTTTTAGTTGAATAAATGCACTTTTCTGATTCTATTTTCTACCTTATGACTTGAATAAACTTAATAATTAAACTGGATGACGATAACACAATCTGCACTGGATTTGAGTGCAGATTGTTACTCATGCAGAACAATAAATTTAAATTACTTGTTGACATTATTCAATAAATAAATTTCAATATGAGCCTGGAACTTTAGTGAATTTCTAAAGTAAAGTGTTAGCTTATTGTTCCAATTTATTTCCAATCGCCGTATTGAACTCTCAATCATCATATCAATTTGGACTTTGTATTATTAATTTTTTAAATTTAGTTTAATTAAAAGTTTTTATAAATAATACTAGTCAATGAGAAAGTAAAATAATTAAACATGGAAATACGAGAGATGGTCAGCAAGTAATTAGAATTACAGTCGTATGACGCTTTTAATGCAAAAGGATTATTTATTTGTTTAAACGGTATTCTAAACCCTTATTGTTAAAATTTTTAGGAAAAATCAAAGATCGCTTGGATTCTGACCATTTTTATCGTGGTAAAATGTCGGTTTTTGTTGAGCCAAGTATTTGTACTCCGAAAACGTCTCTCCCAGAGAAGTAAGTGATATGGACCCCAGATTAAAAGTGATCCAGATAGCCGAGTTAATAGGCATCTAAAGACAATACATAGTTCTTATCCAGGTTAAGTATATGACACTTATCCGCGCAAAGCGTGCCTCGATTTTTCACTTTTGCAACAAACACACAGTGAAATTAATTTATAGCTATGTTTGATAATCACAATCCAAATGGCTTTTTCTCATAATTTCGGGATTGTTGATTAACCATGACTTCGTTGATACCTACTAAAGTGCTTGAACAATCGAATAATGAACTGCTATCGCTCAATCTGTTCCTAAGCATAGAAGAATTGCCTAATCACTTGAAAAGGAGATTGATACAATTTAAGAATATTGGCCAGGTATGATTTGCCCCAATTACCTAGAATAGGCTAAAAGGATAACAGGGCTTGACTATTGTGCTGCGCCAGCTAGAGCACAGCATGCGAAATTCATTGAAAAGCTGACGTAAATTACCAAATTGACACATTCGCCATCTAGTGGAAAATTTTTGAACTCACTTTGACGAGTGAATTAAATTTAAAATTGAAATTTTGTCCTTAAAATACTGTGCACATAGGATCCGGAAGATGTGTCGTCAATAAAATAATGACATTTATCAGATTTTATTAAAATTTATTTATTAAAATTGGAGTCTTACCAAAAATTTAATTTAAATCCATTTATTTGCATTAGCATTGGTGTCGTGTACAAATATAATTTTAATATTATTATTTCTTTACGTTGTTTTTCTACAGGGTTTAGACAGATTTGACTCCGAATTAGAAAATAAATCGACTGCATTTGACGAAAAAAATTGGTCATACTTCGATTCCCACCTCTTCTGTTGCAAAGGCCAAAATAGCCAAATTATACTAAGAAATAATGATCCATTTTCTATATTCTCTAGACATGATCAATTACGACTATTTTTAGCATTTAATTTTTAAAAAGTCTTACGATGAACTGCAATGTGAGACGATATTATAGCCTGGTTTGCAGAACTTCAGAAAAGTACTTTATTTTTAATTTTATACGGGTTAGAAAATGGAGAAACGTGTAACTAAGTATATTAAGCTTCGATGCGAATATGTTGATAAACAAATAAAAAAAAAATTACCAAAGAGCATTGTCCTTACACTTATTTCTAAAGACTTATTGACCCACCCTCGAAATATGTTTTTGTAATAAAAATAAAGTACTTTCACAAGTAAAACGGTTTAAAATTAATTTTAATCTAAAATTAGTATCAATTAAAGTTAAATAAATTCTTAATAATAAATAATAAAATTAATTGATCAGTGTAAATTACCGGCAAGTGTTATTACTGGGTAAATTCAAGACCATGTAAATAACTGTATTTCATCGTTCCTTATTGCATTTGTGGGTTCAAATATGGAAACTATGGTACAAATTGGTATATAACAATAAATCAAAACAATTAAGATAACAATCAAGTTTCAAATTTGGATACCAGATTGTTTGTTGACATTTTCATTCAAATAAAATTGAAATAGCTTTTAAAATTGGAAAACCCCCCTCTGATCGATTTCTCTTTTATAAATTTCTAAAACTGATGACGACAAAAAATGACAAATAAAAGTAATTTTACCAAGAATTTCTCATTTTAGCAGTAAAATGGCAAATAGTAAAACATTTCGACAAATCAAACGATAAAAACACATTTACATGCTGATTACAAGTGGTCTGATTTTCCAAATCACAGAGTCTACTTTAACTTTGCATTGGACAGAGGGACATCATCATCATCACCGGGCAATAATAAGTACGTCGACAATAGACCAAAACTGTAAATTCTCGCATTGTAATTATTATGTAGTGCATGTTCGTATGTAAACACGTCTCATCGGGGCAGTCTTGCATGAAGAGCAGCAAAATTCCAGACCACCACACGTCTCTCTATCTTTCTGTTCACTTTTAGAATTGTCCAGATTTTTCTTACGAATTTTTTTTTTGTTACTACACATCACACAAAATAGAAACAGTGATGATCGTTTTACGACAAAAACAAAACAGAGACAGACACGAAATGTTAAAATATAAATCTCGGAGGTCGTTTTAAGATCATTCATGAACACACAACAACACAAACACATTAAAAGGCGCGTTTCTCAGACAAAAACTATACACACATTTCTGGATAAATTGGAATCGTCTTCCAAACACTATACGCTACACAGATAATAAATACGATAAATGACGGTAAATATGACAAATACACGGGTTGGGCTTTGTAATGGCTCAATTGTGTGATAACGATCAATGCAATTTAATTAGGCAAATGTCATTTCCTCTTTTAGCGATCGTCAAGTTGATAAAAACAAATTTAAATCAACAAATATCAAAACCACGTTAAATCAAATATTTATAAACAAGATTCACAAAAACCTGTCCAAACCTATAATTTTAATTGGATTGTTAAACAAATTACATACAATAGAAAAACTAAATGATTGGCAAAGTGTAATTAAGAGGTGACATTTTAAATCAATACAAGGCCACGTTCTAAGGTTCAAATTTTTTTCCTCGATAATAAAATCGTTGCAAAAATTCAATCAGTTCGTGACAAAGCGGTTTGCCATTCCTAATACCTGACTGCAACTTAAATACCAAAACCAATATAATCATTTCTAATCTGTCCATTTAACGCTAAATGCCCTTAGGTATTACGATCAGTGAATATGACGTTTGTGCTGCAAGTAAATAATAAATTGCCAATGTAAAACGTTATTTATATTTGAACAATGTTTTATTTTTTTATTTCCATTATTAGTAATTGTTTAAAACATATTGCAATGAACAGACTTATTCTCAATAATATAAATTTAAAATAAAGTAAACAATTACTGTATTTTCCCAATACAAATTTATATATTAAAATTTGCTCAATATCAACTAAGCTTTTAAATATCAATATTTTTTAAAAGTGTATTTCAGTTTCCAAAGTTGAGTAATAATAAATATGTATTTGTAAATGTAATCGTACGTTTTGCTTTTTTCGATTACTAAAAAATATTGTAAATAATCTTTTAAAGTCTGTCCCCTAAAAATTTGTCATATTGGGTTTCCAAATTTTTTTTTAACTATTTGTTTTATTTTGTAGTAAAATAGCTCATTAGTTTTGTAATTTATTCTAGATCTATACTCTATGGTAATAAATATGATAAAATTGGGTTTATTAAATTTTGAGGAATTGACAAAACAGTAAAATATGACATTAAACATTGCGGCCAAAAATAAAAAAAAGCTCGTCAGTGATAGCTAAGATAATAGTTATTTATACAACAAGGTCGATATGATAAGGCATTATTAAACATAATGGTTGTTTTAAGCCACGAGCATAGCGAGTGCTTTAAAAAAGGCCCGAGTGCTTAATAATGCTTATCGATCGTGTTTTATACAAAATATATGTTGCTCTGTTCCACACACTATAGCTGTCTTTGTTGCTCAATAAGTAATACAGGAAACGGATACAACATTCCTAAATTAAAAATAAATTCAAATAAACCAGTGTAACGGCTTTGAAATTTTGTTAAACTTTAATTTCATTGTACCGATCAATAAATTGAAAGAAACCTTTTGGTGATCGCTTTTGATTTCTTCGGCACAAATTTTAATATTTGGATAATANTTGCTCAATAAGTAATACAGGAAACGGATACAACATTCCTAAATTAAAAATAAATTCAAATAAACCAGTGTAACGGCTTTGAAATTTTGTTAAACTTTAATTTCATTGTACCGATCAATAAATTGAAAGAAACCTTTTGGTGATCGCTTTTGATTTCTTCGGCACAAATTTTAATATTTGGATAATAGTTATCAATTATGTTTATGTTTCTTTTTCATAACAAAATGTTGATTCTAAACAGAATTTTTAGATATAAAAATCCATAACTGTAATCTGAGAGTCTCGGATAATGTTCGTCAATATTCGTCATTATTTAACAGTAAAACCTCTAGTATCAAAGTAACTTTTCATATAAATTGATGAATTTCGTTTACGGAAGTCACACATTAATAATAATAAAAAAGCACTAGTGCTTTACAGAATTGTTTAAAGCACTTGTGCTATAATAACGACTTTGACAGAACAAATTTGAATGTATCAATTTCATCAATATATCAATTTTAAGCAACAAAAATGCATAAATTTAACCGACTTAAACCATTTTTAAAGCGTTAACTGGTTATTTTACATTTTTTTCATTCATATAAAAACATTTTTATTGATTGATAAGCGGATAACCCGCTCGGGGATTACATACCTTACGCACGTATTCATATTTTAATATGAAAATTTCGTTGTAAGTTGTTGCACAATATGAAAAAACCGCAGTGAACAATTTTATTATTAATTATCGATTAACTGGTATTTTTTTAGAATTACACAAAATAAAGTTCAGTACATATGTGAAATAGAAACTTCTATTTCACTACTTGTATCGAAATATACTATTATTAAATACCGCCGTTCAGCGCAGCACACTAGGGCAGTATAGGTCTGGGCGCTTTAAAGGAAATGGCTTGTTGTTAGATATATAGTATGTACAGTTATTTGAGTCTTAAATCAATAATTCACAAAAATAGTTTTTACGAGCATATCTATTTAGCTTGAGTATTGACTGTTCTACCCTTAAAATCATTTCATTTTCTTTATATAAGCACTCAATACACTTTTTACTTGAAACAATTTGAAAATTTATTCCACATATATTGATTACACTTAAAAATACTTCAGTTTTTAGGTACAGTTAAATATAAAACTGTTGATTTTAATATTAAAATGAAGTATTGAGGAGAATAATAAGGCCGATCTTCTTCTCAAATTTAGATTTTTAAAAACATTAAAATAGATATTTATTTTCTATAACTATTTTGGAACGGAGGTAATAAAACTAAAAAATGGCAAATTTTAATTAAACATTTCGCTCTCTTTAAGTGAAAGATAAAAATTTTAAACTAACAATTTTTAATGATAATTAAAAGTTTTGAAAGACCTTACAAATTATACAAACTGTAATAATAACCACGACAAATTCTAAAGAGACATTTTATTATATTTTGCAAAGTCAATTAATCAAAAAGTACAACTTATACAAAGACAAATAATCAAGTTCACAAAATCAAGAAAAAATAATCACTTAACATAATCAAAATGATAATATTTAACATATCAAAGAAATAAAATCATAGTACAACATAACTGTGACCATACTAAATTAAATAATTAACTCTATCTGGATTTGATATTTATCGTGTTATTATCTCAGTATCTCACACTTAATATATAAATAACTATTCTTTGAGATCAACAAATAAATTATAAGCACATAAAGTCACTTCAAAGATACATATTCAACGCGATACAAAAATATTTCATCTCTCGTTAGTAAAATTGGAACCGCATTCGTATTGAGGTGTTATCTAATCTTTATAATTAATTCACTTCTCACCGATAACGATCAAGACAAGTTATGTTCAGTTCACACCCATCAATTTTAATGAGACATTATTAATTAAATAACATATAACAAAATGAACAATAAATAGTTATTAAAAATGCATGGGAAACGTTCCATTTTCAATTTCAATTCAAACACCTGTAGAGATCCGTCAACATAGCTACACAATAATCAAAGAAAATAAATTAATTAATAGTCAAAAGCTCTAAAAGTTGTCACTTAAATTGATTTAAAACGGAAAAGAGTGTTAAACTTTTTTTTCCAAAAAAATATATAAGGCCAATTTCTTTTACAACATGACCTAAATAAGTCTAAAAAACCATTCAGTTCATCATGATGAACTTTTGGGAATGAAAATTAGATCGAGCTCTGGATTCTGCTACTAATTAAATGGCCAAACTTCCATACAAAACCAAAAATGTCACAACAACAGGCCGTCGCCGTCCAATTACCAATGACATGGTAATGATCTATAGGAATTCAGTGACCCCAAATTACGACAAAATGTACAACTATTATGATCTACTATGCGTAATTGCATTGAACAAAGAACTATTTCGGTGTTACATGTATATAAAGATACATGTGAACACCGCCTAAAAAGCAACAAAGAGGAACCTTTTCATGTACCAATACTGAAAACTACACTACTTTTAGACTTTTCGTCAACGATCCACAGCAACAACTTGTCATTCTCTTCCTTAAACTGAGCGATTCATTCACAATGCCCGCCACTGTTGCGTTATATATGCTGGTGAAGAATTAAACTCGAAAATTGCCAAAAAATTATTCGCTCAGAACACCCACTTTTGTTTTTCATTAAACAACAGTTTGTGCCCCGATGTGAACGATGTGAAAAGAAATTTTGTTGAATAATATGCGAGCCCGCGCGATTGTTGTTGCTGCCGATTTTAGCACACTGTTACCATATTTTATAGTGTCTGCTGTCTTTCCATTTCACTTGGATTTTTGACAAATCAGCAAAAACTCTGCACAACACAAGAAATCGTATGCCTCGTTCATCACTCTTTTCCCTGCCTGGCTGCTAGCCTGCCTCTTTATCCACCGATATATCATTATAGAGATACAGTTATAGTATAGAGACTGGTCAATGTTGAAAACCCGAAAACAGAATTAGCGAAAGTTATTCTCTTTCATATTAGGTATCGGCCCCAGCCAAAGAAGACTTGCAACTTTTAGCTGGCCAACGATTAAAGCAATCAACAGATTAGCAAAAAAGTAAGTGGTGGAGCAATTTAAATGATACTTTGTTGCATTTACATTTTTTTTTACAATTTCAATTTGATTAATCGCTTTGCGTGGTTGGTAAATATTCCCAATAATTACAAAACAATTATTAAAACTTACACACAAATCGAAATTTAAATATGAAATATAATTAAATGTTTAAAGAAATTATACACATTTATACTGTGATGATTAAGAGAATATTTTTCAATAATGCAATCGTTTTAAAACAAAATTTGTGAAATAGATCTAAAACTAACAAAAGCTATAAATTTTCAAAAATAGATTATAAAACAACAACTTTTAACACAATTTAATAAAATTAAAAATTACTTTATAACCGAACTCCAACTTTCTTTACCAACTGTAAATGATTCATTTGTGATTGTGACGATGAAAGCGACAACGACAAAATTAATTTTCAATCAAATGGTGTACAATCTGCAACGGCAGCAATTATTGCAAATGTCTCGAGGAAAATTAAAAGGCTTCGACAAATTCACCATTCTAGTGCTTTAATTAACTGCCGATAAGTATTCAGCCGATAGGCCTTGTTTCTAGCACTTTCCTAGGAAAACGACAATTACCTCAATACAATCCGAGTGGAGGAGAAGAGCATTGAAATAAAAGTAGAAAAAAAAGACGAGAGAAGAGACAAACCAATTCAATTCTTACAACTTTGTTAGTTAGTAGACCTGTTTAAACATAATTATCGTGATGCTTGTTATTGAAATTGGAATCAACACGAAAAAGATCAGCCACGTAGTAAACAGTGCGCAATTCTAGCCGAAAGGAGAGCACACTTAACAATTGGTTCATCCACCACCGACCAACCGGCAACGTCATCAATTGTGGTACATATTATATTTCTTCTTGGGTTCTTTGACTCTTTTCCTAAAAGTGTGAACAACAAGATGACCAATATACGACAAGTTGCTCAATTTAGAGTGAGAGGCGCTCAATATACGAATAAAAGTCAAGTGAGTAGGTGATTCGAATGGCCATTAATTTGGTAACCAGTGGTCATTATAGCGGATTCTTACACCTCTATGGATGGAAAAGAGTTACAATTTTTGGTTCCGTTCACAAAATTTTGTGCGGAGGTTTATTTGTTCAAATGTCAACTACCAGACAGATACAGATCTCTCAAATAACAGCAGATGAAGAAAGAAATTCAATATTTGCAAACATTTGCTTTTAAACAAAAAAGCGCCAGATAAGCAGTCCCGACTTCATCGTCGCCGTTCAATGAACCGATCTCTTAACACCTCCTTCAGTTAGATTGGTTCTTCTCCCATCTCTAACGGACAATCCGCTTCTTAGGAAATCCATCCACTCTCTCGATCTGTCTACAATTATGGTCTCATCCACATAACCATGGAACAGAGCCAATTGCATAATAACAAACATAAAATATGGCTAAATACAATGCATATGCAAAAATTAATTCGCCTCCCATCAAGCAATCGATTAACTTGAGTGCTCTCTTCCTATAACCAATTGCCATTAGTCGATTTTATTGATCGGCAACAGCACACTTGCAGACACTAATACTGCCAATCAAACTCTTCAAATCAAGGGTAAGTTGCCGTCTCTATATTTATATAAGCATATCGATAATTCCACTTCTAAATTACTGAACTTACAACTGGAGCTCTCTAGCTCTAATTAGACTTCTTCAAGCTCCTAATTAAGAGAAGAATTTCAAAAAAAAGGAAAAGGAAAACGGACTGGCAATCATTCTAGCAATTAGCATTTCGATTTTAATAGTAAATTCCTTTAAATAAGCAAATGCAAATTAAAATAAAATGAATACCAATTTAATATTTACTAATCAACATAAGTTATTGTCTTGGATTAAACGCTGTTATTAAAAGTAAGTAAAAATAAGTATTTTTATTAATTTAATTATTGTTTAATATTATCTTTAATATGTTTTCTGTTTTAAAATTTACTAAAAAAATACATACTTTTTATTGAAACAATCAGAAACAAGTTGTTCTTATAAAGATGTTATTTATAAAGGCAACAGCAAGAAAACAATACAATCCAATCAATCATATTTTACTAAAAAGAACATTCAAATGGCCACTTATAACAATTGCTACAAGTGATTAGTCGAAAGTAATTTGTGCACATGGAGTAATTAACTGATGAAGACCAATAGCGGAAACGAAAGGCGTTCTTAGAGCTGTAATAACACTGATCGTTGATCGATAATAAGCCCCTATTTATTCCCATCTCTTGTTGCTATCGACCTCTAACCCTTTCCAACATATACCCTTGCATCTGGACTGCTGATTTTTTCTCCATGTGCGGGTCGCTGGTGGAAACTTTACTCGAAAACATGTTTCTTTGAAAATGGGTTGAGGAATTTGATCTTTTTTAAACCAATTTTCTTGTTTGAAATGTACAACTTGGTAGAGCCATTAGAAATTGGTTATCTGACACCAATTACTGGGTCCTTATCTTCTATCTACACCCAACTACAAGAACTGAAAAGATAATAACATTGAAATATCTTAGACTACTCAAGATTGCATTATTTTATGTATTAATAATATATCTATTAGATTAATTGACAATATTGTTAAATAGAAAATATTGAAATGTCGAAAGAATACTATTAATTTCATCACCAAAGAACTTATGATAAAGACATTTAAGTAAGGTTTATAAATTGAAAATATTTTATGGTGGTATGCTATTTGGTAGGGTGGTCACAGAACCCGCTCGGGGATTATAGCTCTTTATCATACATTATATAAATAAGATCATTGTAACGATGTACGATAATGACGGTATGGTGGACAGTTATACGCCCCTCCCCGTATATCGCCCTAGCTTTTCCTCCCTATCACAATTACTGGCCCTAACTTATTGTTATTCGATGTAATAGTTATCTTGAAGAACATTATGATGAGATAGGATAAAAGTGTTTATTAGACTGGCCATTCGGCACCGCACGGTATAGATCTGAACACTGTTTAGGAAGTTTAATATTAGTAATATGTAATGTTAATTTGAATTACCATCTAATTGGCTACTATACAGATCATAACGGTGAGTTTTGTTCCTTGCAATTAGTGATTATTAATTACGAGCAACTAAATTAATTTTATAATAATATTCTCTTCACTATTCAGCACCGCACACTATGGCAGTATAGGTCTAGCCACTTTACAGAGGTGGTTTAATATTAGTATTATGCACAATTATTTTGAATCGTCTGTTATTTACAGGCATCAAAATCATGTAAACATGATGTGATAGTGTTTTGGCCCTGCACCGATAGTCTTTTTTAAATTGGAGCATAAATCATACAACTCATACAGCGATATTTGACAAAAGTATAATTAATAAATAGCATCAATGTAATAGAAAATATTTAATCAAATGAAATCTAATATTCTTTTCTAGTTAGAAATTATGGTACAGGAATTTCCGGAATTTCATATTTCTCAATTAAAGCACTAATATGATTAAATGGCTTAGGAAACAATTTTAAGGATAATTACCCTTTTACAGTTTCTCTGGAAACTGCAGCCCAGATCAACCCACTTTCCCGCTAATGAGTCGAGATTATCTCGATCCACGATAAGAAGAAGAAGATGATTATAATGATTGACAGACAGCATCACGATAGCGCTTGAAACGAAATGACACTAGTATAAAAGGCCATTTAAAAGCCACCAGATGATAATTACGAGGAATGTGTCTTAATAATCGCAAACAACTCGATATTTAATACGTTCACCACTCTTTAATGTGTCAATGCAAAAATACATAAATATTGCAAATAGAGAGTGAGAGAGAGAGACCATAGCACAGAGAACATTGAAAGGCACAACAATGGCGACCTTTCCAATTAGTTTTATTGCGGTCTAGAATTTGAATAATGAACCACCAACCAACTAACCGCCTGCCTATTTGCCATGAAAATTGTGTGGTTTCTACAGAACTGGATCATTTTACTTCCATGTGTTTGTGTGTACGAGAGCGCGTCAATACATGTTTTGTTGTATCGCATTATTTTGCACTTGATAACCTGATAACGCGCATTCAACAGTCAATCAACCTTGCATTAATAAACACCAACCACACAACACCACAGCCAAACCAACCAAAACCGCCGTTTACTCATGCCAACTCCAAAACGGAATCAGCCATTTATTATATTGACTGCTCATTACCCAAACATGGACCGTGTTTGTTGCCTGCTGATGGCCATTTTTTTTCAGCCACTTTTCAATCATACATTGTTTTCGAGAGACCATCTCAAAACTCAGCCGCTAATAATTTTGTCATCAATTTACAAAAGACCGGTGGGAATACGATACCAAATCCACAGATCAGACACGCAGAGAGAACCTCATAAACTACGGTATTGGTCATTGTTGCCGTTCAAATTCAATCATTTTCCACGCAAATAATCGCTAAACCGACGACTGTTGCTTCGGTGGCAGCGCGGCACTCGGTGAAGGTCATCTCACCTGAGTATCTCACAAACTAAAACAGGGTTCACCATAGAGAATCATTTCTGTCATACATCGTTCTTTGAATAATTTTATAAGTAAAAACTATAACTTAAAACTACGAAGATTGATTAGTTTTCAAAAGAAACATATAAAACCTACTGACAATCAAATATTGCCAAAAGATTTCAAAGTTTATATAAAACATTTTCAATCAGGAATCTCTTTTGATTAGAATATTTGCATAATAATAAAAAATCAACAACAGAATTTTAGGATAAAAATCGAAATAAATAATTATATCCCTATCTATAAAAAGGGTACTAATAATGACATTAATAACTTAAAACCAATTAACAATATAACACTTTTTAGTAAAATTGTTGAGATTATATTTTTTGAACAAATTAATGATTATGTTTCAACAAATAATATGCTGAGTTCTGACCAGTAAGCTTATAGGAAAAATTCATCATGTGAATTGGCAAATTATAATTTCATTTATTAAGTGTTCCGCAATAAAAATAGTGATTTCATTTCAGCTGTTGTGTAGTTGAATAATACCAAGTCCGATTTAATTCAAACTTATACTGGGGTTGTACAAGGATATACTTTGGGCCCATTTTGTTCATTGATCCAATTTTTAAGTTAAGCATCGGATCTAGAATCCAGCTATTTGCGGATGACATTGTATTATATACCGCGGCTTCGGATGTAAGCTCCTTGCAGGATTGCCTTGCATCTGACCTGTTGGTTGTAAGCGAGTGGCTTCGCAAAAATGACTTGATATTAAATATTAATAAGTCCAAATATATGACAGTTGCAAGGAGCAATTTTGATTTGAATTTGAATATTAACAATTTATTGATTGGAAAAGTTTATAACTTTAAATACTTGGGTATCATAATTAATAATGATTTAAAAATTGATAACTATTTAACTAAAATCACAAAAAATATAAATAATAAGACCTGGCTAATTAACAAAATTAAACTTAGATAAAAACAATTCTTAATATCGATATTCTTTTTCCCTCAATTGAATTATTTAAAAATTTGATTTAATAATCCCCAAGTCAACTAATATGGCGTAATACGATGATGTACATCCATAAAGCCAATCTTGGCTTGATAAATGATACAGTGCTAGCCCAACAAGTTGTACCTAGTAATATTCATAATTACAATTTTAGAAATGCCACTGAATATTTTGTAAAAACATTCAAAAATGAACACTGTAATAGCCAATGGTTCACTAAAGGGCTTATCCAATATAAAAATCTTCCAGAAGAGATTATTAATTGTAATATATCTAGATTTAAGAAGGAAATAAATAGTTTAGCACTTAAGATNTATTTTAGAAATGCTACTGAATATTTTGTAAAAACATTCAAAAATGAACACTGTAATAGCTAAAGGGCTTATCCAATATAAAAATCTTTCAGAAGAGATTATGAATTGTAGCATATCTAGATTTAAGAAGGAAATAAATAATTTAGGACATAAGATAGATATAAGATAGTTTTTAAGAATACTTTTGTAATTAGTTTTTAAAAACTATACATTGAATTAATAAATAAATAAAAATTTATAAAAAAAAATATTACTTAAAATGTTTCAAACCCATTTTCTAGAACACCCTATCATTTTCCAATAGTGGACACCGATTCAACGGGTTTTTAAATGGTTTTAGACAAATAATAACAGCATTTAAATCAAATTCCACCGGATAATGAGCATCAACTCAAGGTTTGACTGTGGAAAGATCACAGGCTCCCAGCGGTTCTATGCATAGATTTTAGAACTAACTCTGATAACAGGGCAATTTAAATTTCACGTGACTTGGTTTTTTACTTCATCTCAGCGAAAACAACGTCTGAAAAACACCGAACTATAAAACCTAAAGAAACAGTGTTAATTACATTGTTAAAATGCCAACGTGTTAACTAAACGATCCTAGATTTTATGCAAAAACAGCTTCTATTTGGACAGTCAATACAAAATTGTCAATAATTGCCCAACAGACAGATCATCGAATGGTATTTCGATGATGAATTCAAATCCCACATGAATAAAAATTTGGCCACATCATTTTTGGCACATTATAAAATAACAAAGCCAAAACTCCATCATTTTCACTTTCGTTTGCAGAAATTATTTAAGCAAAAGATATGGCAAATGACCTCATCAATTACAAGCTGTGGGTTTAATTTTCATCTCGTTACTCCTTCTTTGAGTGACGCCAAATTTGCAATTTTCCCAGTTCGGAGCCACACAGATTGGAAAGTTGCTGACGATGACAACGACCTGATGCGACGACGATATCGACGCGCCGGACGACATCAGAGAGGCATTAACCAGCAATTAAAACCAGACCCAATCAAACTCTGCTGAAAATGAAAGCAATGTCGTGGTCTTCGTCTTCGTCGCCGGTCCAGATAAAGCCAATCCACATCGATCTTTTCTTTCCATTCAACCATCCATTGACTACTTAATGCCTCCAGTCTCTATTACTATTAACTCCTCGAAAACAAGAGCAACAAACAACCAGCAATAGTAATAAGAGTAACTACAGTCAGGGGCTCAATTAGAAATGGAAAATAATATTAATTTAATTGGTTTCTTTAATTGCTAGAAAATGCAGGGCACCAGTACCAGATCAGTCATCCAATAATTATTTACTAAAACTATAACTCTTCTATAATTCCGAGGGAAAAGTTCAATTAGAAATAGAGTCTCATAGAAGTAATAAGAGCAAAAAAGTAATTCCAAATCTCATTCCATCTCGCTCTCTAATTCTCAGACTCTCAATGTTTATTGCATTAAACCTAACCTAACCTGACCGCTCGCTAATGTAACTTTGGTAATTGATCAACAATTTGCGCAGTGGAATAGAAGCAGGTGCCTTTCAAAGCCGATTGGATTCCATAGCTAACTTGGTCCGGGGCAATTCGATAATTATAGGGGACGGAATGAAAATATCATTAAATTCTACCTCTAATTAAATTTAGAAAAAAGATTTCTACAAATCCACTTCAAATTACATATTTGTGTTTTCGTTTTCCACTGCAACATTGAGAGTAGTTTATTAAACTTCTTTCATCAATATTTTTTTTTAAATTTCAAACATTCAATTTAAAAATAACATTTTTATTTTTGCTAAATTATAAAAAAGGTGGATTTTAGGAGTATATAGATTCAATAAATATAATAATAAATGCTGATGTTGGGTTTAGCGATTGAGCAACACTCGGGAGCTATAGCTCACAATCATACGACGAGCTTCTCTATAATCGATTATTGACCTTACGACGTCGATTATCAACCTCCCTAACGTAGCGTGTTTCCCTCATTCGCCCACTGATGGAAACAATCCGAATTGAGATTTAGTAGGGTGACATTGTTATAAGAGTCGCCCTGTTAGTCCGAGTTTCAATTTATTATTTTTAAATGTAGAATCACGGGTAATCGGACCGGAGATTGAATTAATGATACANAGCGTGTTTCCCTCATTCGCCCACTGATGGAAACAATCCGAATTGAGATTTAGTAGGGTGACATTGTTATAAGAGTCGCCCTGTTAGTCCGAGTTTCAATTTATTATTTTTAAATGTAGAATCACGGGTAATCGGACCGGAGATTGAATTAATGATACACATAATTAAAAACTCATTTTTGACATTTGTCTAATTTTATAAAGGTATAAGAATTAGCATCGATAAGAATATGTATGACTTTTAGAAAGCTTGTTATAAATCAATAAAACTTTATCCATATCTCACAAAAGATTAATGATTTATATAATGATATATTTTGAGTCAAATTAATTAGTAAATTATATAAAATTTATTTAATAATCGTAATTGTAGTAATTAATAAAAAAAAACAATAGATTGAACAAAAATCTTCCTTTTTATTTAATGATACTTTTTTTAAGATCTGTATCTAGGCCAAAAGAGATCTTTTTGCACTCCCGTATCGAAACATA
>JXOV01014820.1:1375-11860 GCA_001014945.1 Clogmia albipunctata
TCAAAAAAGAACATTTTGTATTGATCGAAAAATATAAGAAGTGTTGAGAATATAACAACAGTTGATATATCTGGGTACATAATATATTTGTGTGAGATAGAATGAATGTTAGTCATAATAAAATAGTCTTATATCTTTAAAAAGTATATTTTTAAGAAGTTATTCGTTTTAAAAGGGTGAAAATCAGTTGTTTTNGATTTTGTGGTTTTTATCAATAACTATCTTTAATGATATTTAAATAATAAAACTTTTTGAAGACCTTGATCTTCAAAAAAGAACATTTTGTATTGATGGAAAAATACAAGAAATGTTGAGAATACAACAACAATTGATATATCTATATCTATAATATGTTTGTGTGAGAGAGAATGGATGTCATAATAAAATAGTCTAACAAAGATTATTTTTAAAAAGTTATTCGTTTTACAAGAGTGAAAATCAGATGTTTTTAACAAGATAACAAATTCAAAGAAACTAAAAGAGAACAAAAGTTACACAATACACCCCCATACAATGTCAGATTATTTATGACTTTCTTTTTTCACATGTGAAGAAAAGGAACATATTTCTGGAGACCGCTTTATTTGATCACAACCTATTTTAATTATTTTACGCTAAATGTCAATGTTTACCATGATAGTACTGTAAAGAAAATATTTAAATTTGAAACTCAAATAAACTAATATGGAACAAATTTTGATAAAATCACCCAAATTCACACAAAGCTGGTATGTGCACATTCACATGTGTACACTCTATATTTCACACACATTTTCATATGATATTGTGCGTTTCTCACGACANAAATTTGAAACTCAAATAAACTAATATGGTGCACTTTTGATAAAATCACCCAAATTCACACAAAGCTGGTTTGTGCACATTCTCATGTGTACACTCTATATTTTACATCCATTTTCATATAAATTGTGCGTTTCTAACGACCTTGATTACGAAACTTATGTCAAAAAGCTAACTTTTCGATATATAATTGTAAATATTGTTTCCACTCTCGTAAAATTTATGTCCTGCTCGTGTATAAACTCGCCTTGCAGCTCGTAATTCACACTCCTTTGCTCGTTAAAAAACAGTTGGATTTTACACTTCTATAGCAAAACTAACATTTTAGACCCCCTCTTTCTTAACATATATTATAGTAAATATAATCGTTTAACATTTAACAAAAAGACCGCTTAAGAGTATCTAACACCTTATTTATTAAAGGTGTTTAAATTTTGATTGATAGAGACACAAATTACACATCTAAACACCACTTAAACAACGTCAAAAAATAATTAAGACATTTGTGCANATTATAGTAAATATAATCGTTTAACATTTAACAAAAATACCGCTTAAGAGTATCTATTACCTTATTTGTTAAAGGTGTTTAAATTTTGATTAATAGAGACACAAATTACACATCTAAACAGAAGTGAAACAACGTCAAAAATAATTAAGACATTTGTGCAATATCAGGTCTTTTTCTGGACCAACCACACAGTCATTAATGCGAATCTAGTCCACCTGTCCGTAGTTATATAATTACCATAAGTATTTATATAAATTGGATACAAGTGAGTAGTGTTTTGGCCTCTCCATGTCACAAGGTTGTTATTTAATTCCAAAATAAAGTATTATCACTGTGGCCAAAAGTAGCAAGGGACTAACCGGTCAGACGGAGATCGAGAGAAAGGTCGTCTCACGTCTGGACAAAGTGTGTTACTCGTATCAGACCATAATACCCTTAAGCAGGTTTTAAGATCGAGCTATAAATATGGGAGTTAAAGAACTGTTGCGAAAGGGAAACCGCCTATTAAAAAAGTACAGTTCTGGTCGATTGAGAAGATGATTTAGGACCATAAAACGATCGTTTCGAAACTCTCCGCATAATCCGGAGCTCATCATTGGCTTGTGCCGTCAACCGAGTGAGTGGTTTGGATTGCGTAAAAGGTCGTTGCAAACTCAAATTTGCAATCTTTCCAACTATTTTGGAAGTATCATTGATGAACGATCAAATGTGATCGTGTGTTTATATTTAGCCGGTTTTTCGATCATCATACACAACACAACAACAAATCTCATCATCTCACCCAGTTTTCCAATTCAATCGATCTCTGTTATCGTCTTTCAAATGGAGTTAATCACATCGCGGTCCGGAGAAATGAAGAGAAAACGATCATATGTACAATTTGTACTGCAAAATTAAGTAAGTATGATGACGATCGTAGATCACAGCGGAAAAAAACAACAGCAGAAGAGTGTTTCATAACGGGAAATGAGTGTAGTACACAAAAAGGTTTATTCGCACTTCAACAGGTACAAAACAAATCCAACAAAATTCACGGTTCAGTGACCATAAAAAACAATTGCATTTTTGACACACGACAAATTGTTGTTTAACGTGGCTGAAGATCACTTTTTTTTATAGAAAAAGATCATTCAACTTGATTTTTAGCAAACTCTTCTTAATTACCACAAATCACATTCATGCGTTAAGCAGTGATCTACTTTACTTACCCAAGAGTTGTCTTTAAATTGCGCCATACTAAAGTTGTGATTCACAAACGAATCTAATCCATTCGAGATCAAAATATCAAACCATCGACACTAACGGTCAAACCAACTCCAAGCAGAATTTTCCACTATTCACAACAGTAACCTAAATGTTAACTCAATTAACTTTATTAGAACTCACAATTTGATCTATAAATGATCACAAAATTAGTAAAAACACCAACATCCCTAGATGATCACTTTTTTGACAAATTTATATGGGAAATATTCAAATTTTGTCTTCACTGGCCTACTCAATTCATTTATAGTTGGCGATCACTAATAAAATACAAAAAACCACCGCAATCGCGATCATTCACTGACGTGAAACTTTGACGAGAAACGAAAACACACTGAATTTTTTTTCAATTGAAGCGTATTTCCAGTATTTTTTTCTAAATCAAGGTATAATAATGGGTACTCATACTACGAAACTGTTACTATTGTATTGTTGTATTGTGGATTTTTCTGAAATAATAATTCTGCTTGCTGCAATTAAAATAATTATCGAAAACCGCGTAAAACAGACTTTAGTTCAACAAGATAAATTCTGCTTATATCCAATACACGTTATCTATACAATAGATTCGTATTTAAGAAGAGCAGCAAAAACCAAGCTCATCTTAGCCAAATTTATGAATCACTTTTCTCATATTTATTCGCCTATATTAAATTTCTACCATTTTATAACCAAATTACCGCGTAATTTGATCGTTAGAAAACGAAAGTCTAGCTGCAATTATTATTTGCATATGTTCACCGCATGACTACAAGAGAAAGATGATTATTCCATGTAATTTCTTAATTGATCGATTCAGAGGTCAACTGCCCAGATCGCACCAATTAATTAAAAATGAGATATTTTGAACGAGTTGAATTAATTAACACGACTCTTGCGTCCCGTGCAATCCCATTTTGAAAAGATAGATTTTGTCATTGATTTGAGTTTCGTAATGTGTCACTTTGATAGTGTGAAAACACTATCAATTTGAACTACTCACTTGTAAATTAAGAAAGTCATAATTTACGAACGAATTTGCTTCAATGTCAAAATTTAGACGCCATTTTTGGGCAAATATTATTAAACCCAGATTTTTTACGTGTATGTATTTGCTACTTTAGGGGGGCAGGTTTACTGACTGATATCCCTCATTTATATCTTATCAAAAACAAATTTTTATATTTTATATCTGTATTTAGAGCTTCCCTAACATTACGGTTTCAAAAAGCAATTAAAAAATAATTAATATTGGGAATACAAATTATTTAAAAAAATATATATTTTTATAAATTTGTATTAATTTAAATTTTAAATTTTTTACCAGGAAACGATTTAAATTACTTTTTTAACGGACCATACCATACCATTTTAACGGAATTGCAAAAAATAGTTATTTGTGCTACAAGGGTGTAAAATGGTCCATTTTATAACGAGGAAACCCGAGGACATTTTTTGCATTTTCCAACGGTCTTAACAACGGTCTCTATTTGACTGTTATAACAGCCTGGGTTAAAACAAATTTATTTGTAGATTATGAATTTCTTTTTTTGACTAGTGAAATAAAAATTCAAAATTTTCACAAATGCGAGAAAGTGGCGCACTGTGGCACTCGAATTGATGTCGAGAAGCTAACCTTTCGATACGAAAGTGTAAAAAATATGTTGTGAAAAAAATAATCATAACCAACGAACTAATTTGCCACAAAGTAAATATTCTGGCGCCATTTTAATTGATAAGTTGCTCTTTTTAAATCAAATAGAGACCGCTGTAACGACAAATATTTTTTAATTAATTTTTATGTTTTAAGGAAATTGCAAAAAAAAATTATATCCGTTTTTTTTTATCGGAAACGCATAGAAATTATTTCACACTCGTTTCCTCAGTTAAAAACTCTTGTAGCACAAAGAGCTATTTTTTTATTCAGAAAATTATAAAACTCGCCTTTGCACTGATATCTTTTATAGATTTTTTATAAATTAATATTCTATATCAGTATTTAAAGCAAAATCTGATATTATTGCGTCAAAAATAATAAAAACAATTGATAAGGTTTCAGACATATTAAAATGCAATCTATATTATATCTAATATGAATGACCTTTACCGTATTTTATCATTTAGTATATAAAAACGAAGGGTAGATACGCGATATAGATACTCGTATATACCTGATGCTGTGTGGATGGGAGAATAATAAAACTAAAAATATTCAAATAGGTTTATGACGTGAATTTATATTTTATAAAAAATAATTTCTAAAGGACGTTATTGAAAATATTTAGTTAAATATTCAAAAGCTCGTATACTTGTATGTTAACAATCAAAATTAAATTTGGAATTGCAGTCAAAAAGTCGGTCTCTAACCTTTTTAAACAGTTTGGTCTGCTTATAATTTTATTTTTTATATTTTTTTCAATATCAATTGAGAGGGGTTCCAGAAAAATAAACATTAAAATTAACTTTAAAATATATAAATTATATTTCTTGTAAGAAAAAAACCCTGAATCTCTTTAAATTCTATACCAAGGCCTACATAATATTTATCAGCAGCTTTTGACACGAAGCTATTCGGTTTCATTTCCTTATTAATTTAAATTCAACCAAAAGAGATTGGCTTATTAAATAAATGATTTGCAAAACATGTTTAAAAGTGAAACCGGTTTAAATTAAGTCAATGTTGATATATTTCAATATTCAATTCGCTTATTTGAGTTTATGGGTTTTCTTCATATTTATACTACATAGATTCCTTTTTTAATTCCAGAGTTTCCTATACAAACTATAAGGATAAATAAAATGACACAAAGGGTGTCTCTTTTGAATCTGTCATATTTATCTTTTAATATATGTTCTCTTTACAAGTCTTTAGCCGAAGAAGTGTAAGTCATGACAAAAGATCATGTTCCTCTTCGCTAAATGTGGTCGTTTTATTCTGCAATTGAGCCCTTCTGCGGCATCAGTCTAAACAACCTTAAAGAGGCAAGCCGCCGAAGGGTCAGAGCTACAATGTGCAGAGAATGGGCAAAACTGCCGGGTCCAAAGCGCTCTAAAACGACAATGGGAGGTTATAACCTCAAGCGAACTTCGGAGCTCATGCTCCTCAATAGAGACAAAATGAGGATTATCACAGGTTTCTTGACAAGGCACTGTAGACTTGGCGAGCACCTGCGACAACTAGGGATAATCGAAGAAGGAGAATGCAGATTTTGCAGAAACGAGGCGGAAACCCCTCTCCACCTTCTGCAGGACTGTGTTGCAATAATGCCGCAGAGATGGAAACATCTAAGGGCAATACACTCGACTGCGGCGCAATTCAATTTAGTAAAAGGATTGAAACTTATGGGCACACTCTAGAGATATAAGGGAGTACAATGGATCTTTAGGTTAAAGTGCGGGANCTCTCCACCTTCTGCAGGACTGTGTTGCAATAATGCCGCAGAGATGGAAACATCTAAGGGCAATACACTCGACTGCGGCGCAATTCAATTTAGTAAAAGGATTGAAACTTATGGGCACACTCTAGAGATATAAGGGAGTACAATGGATCTTTAGGTTAAAGTGCGGGATCACCTCATAAGCAACAATAATAATATTCTGCAATTATCTGTCAAATCGGTCTAAAATTTTGTATTAAAGCCCTGATTATCCTTTTGGAATTGCCTTAATAATCACACCATACAATCCAAAGAAAATTCCATTTCAGGTCGCATTACAACACAATAAAAACAAAAATACTAGTATAATTTAATTGAAATTTAGACAATACATATTTAAGGAAAAGTAAATTCATCGGGCCTCCATCACCGACTTTTAAGGAGATTTATAAGACCATTTTTTACTCTCTTTTCAACTACTATTCGTTTTCTTGCTCTCTTGCAAAAATATCACTTTTGCAGATGCGCCATTGTAATTCCGGACCTTCGATATGTTTTAGTTAAAATATAAATTTTAAAAAATACTTGAGCTTTATGTTGAAATGAAGTCTTTTCCTAAAATTTGATCATGTCTTTATTACAGATATAAAAATAATTTAATTAATATAATATTTTAGAAACGGAGCTTTAAACCTAACAATTTTCAATGATAAATAATCTTTTTAATTTTACAAACATGTAAATCTTTAAAAATTATAGAAACTCTGGTAGATTATAACGAAAACCAAATCAACTGATTATGAGTAATAGTTCATAATTTCGGTACATAATATCATTTTTTTATTTTACAAATAATTTTCAAATAAATTTTATTTAATAAACTAAAGTCAAAAGAATGATTTAAATTGATCAAGCGTAATTATTTTTTGGTAAAAAACAAATAGAACAAATTCAAAGCAGATACAAACCGTTTTAATTCTGTTACAAAAGTTTAGGACGAATAATAAAAATAATAAAAAAAAAACTATCAGAATTTACTTACAATTTTAATTGTATTCGTGTGCATTTCTTAAGATATTTTCAATCAATTGTTAATCTGTCTTTAAAATAAGTCCTCTTTTCTTCCATAATAGAAAAGTCGATGGGATTGGCCCTCTCCTTGTGTTTTTTGTAGATATGGGTCTGAAGGCTGAGCTTATTCTTGTACTGCTGATTACAAATTGGACAGGTGAAGGAACCGGCCGGAGCACAGGCGTGTTTTTTAATATTTTTGACAACGGACCCACATAGTTCACATTTTGTTCTTTGGTTGTGAACTCTGTATTTGTGAATGTTTAAATTAACTTTCGATGTATAGCTTTTGTCACAGACGTCGCATTGGAATTGAAACTGTTCTGGATGGTCCTGGGCCATGTGACCTTGCAACTGGTTCATGGATTTGGCTTTAAAGTCGCAAAATTTACACGATTGAAGAACTTCTTCATAAGTCATATGGCTTTTCAAATGTCTCCTTAACAAATGTTCAGTATTAAATAAATGTCCACATTCTCCACATTCATAAGCTTGTGTATTCAGTTCTGATTCCTTTTTGGCGCCTTTTGGAGAATATTTATGAGCTGTTATAGCGTGACGTTTTAAAATGATTTCGGAAGGAAAAATTAGATTACATTCTTCACATTTAAACTGTACTGAAGATTTAGGCACTAAATATTCATCTATGAGAGAAAGTTCTTCTTCTGGACAATCCTCTTTTTTAGTTTCAAACATTTGAACGATAGCAACTGGCTTTTCAATAGTTTCTGAGCTTTGTTCATTCTCTCCAATGTCTTCCTCTATTAATTCTATATAATCGTAGTCCTCTATTATTTGCTCTTCTTCATCAATTACCACTTCATTATTTAAATTCGTTTCAGGCAAATCATCTTCTTTTTCAGATTGTTGAGGATGTTCTTGGAGTATTTCTAATAAATCGCTCATTTCATTAATCGGTTTTAATTCCTCTGGGTCTTGTTTATTGGGTTCTTCTTTAGGACTCTTCTGACCAAATCTTCTAACGAGCTCTAACTGATTATCCTTGCTAGTTGCCATGAATTCATAAAACTTTTCCACCATTGCGAAGCAGTGAATACAGATTTTGGTCGGGAGATTGATGATTTTCTTCATCTACAAGCAAATTTAAATTAAATTCATTTGAAGAATTATAATAAATATTATTCTTTACCTCAAACTGGAGAGTATTTTCCACCTTTCTCAGCATATCCTTTGATTTATCGTCCTTTCCAAAGAGAGGTTTCAGCATTCCATTTTCAGACAAGCAAATTCGACACATTTTTGTCGGATTCCCTATATCCTCCTTCTCCGTTTCGTCCATTGAGTATTCCGAATCCTCTTCCAGTTTCCTCTTTGGCATTTTGAGCTATCTTTATCAAAGATATCTTACAGTTTTAAGGCCAAAAAGAACTCAAGGGAGATGCTTTCACAAATTATCCTACTGAATGAGGTATATTATTGGTTTTTCCTTTTTAGAATGACTCTTGAACTTCTCAATTGTTCATTGCAAACATTAAAAACAGCTTATTTACGCAGGAACAAGGTAAAAATAGCACAAAAATTAATTGTTTACAGACAAAAATTCAACAAACTATCTGTCACAACAACGGATTTTTAAAAATTTGAACAAAACCTGTTAAACCGTTTTTAAATTATTTTTTCTAACGGTTTTCATTATAATTGTTCAAAGATGATGTTTTCGATTAAACTAATTAATATCTTGTTTCAATCCAATTGTAATTTTTTTGCAAGAATAAAGTTGTATTTATTGATCACCGACTAGACCATAAAACAAGGGATTTGTTTTAATACAAGTGATAAAAAGAGGCGACCACTTTGAATGTGTTTTTATTTCTTTGATTTAGGGACGCTAGTCTTCTTAAGTAGTTGGAACTATAAAGCCCTGTTTTGATTTATTTTTATTAATTGATACATTTTATAACGTCTCATTTTGAATATATTTTTTTGATTATTCACTCATAGTTTTTCTCAAACAAATTTTAATCGATTTTATTAACAAATATGATTTTTGAACTCCTCAAATATAACAAAAATACACTAGGAATAAATAAAATTTCAATTATTTTGATATAAAAAGTGGTTTTTAAAGATATTATTTGAAGAAATATTTTGAAAAAATTGATTTTGACCAAATAAACATTAGAACTCAATTATATTATTCCAGATTTTTAAACAAATAACATTTTAATTTATGTTCTATTGCACTTAACTTCACAAAATTTGATCAGTTATAAGATATAACTTAATATTCCAAAGACTAAAGTTTAATTTTATCATAAAATATTATGAAAACAACAGTTTTTGCTTAAATTAATTTAAAAAACAAGGGAAAGTTATAAAATATTTTATTTTAAATAAAAAATACATAACCATACAATCAAATAGCTTCAACATTTAAATATATGTATTTATTATCTGCTAAAACAATGATTTTAAATGAAAATTTTCTTTATGAACTATAAAACTAATCTGTTCTGACCTTCTTCGTGTACTCCATAAATAAAGACTTAATTTATTCTTAAAACTATTTAGGCACATTTTGAACAAGGAAAATACAAATAGAAAGAAATGTATTTACTTATACATATTTACTAAGAATTAAAAACAAAATATGAAAGAGAAAGATTAATTTTTTGGAATACAAAAAAATCATAAAAATGATTTTCTTTATGATGCAGTCAATTAAAAAATATGTATCAAATGGGTTAAATTATTCTTATTACCATTTAGGCCCTTTTACTCCTAAAGACCGTGCGTACGCTTCGGAATAAACACAGACGTGACTCTTAAAATTTTTGACAACCTCAAAACAAGTATAGCACTGTTTGGAACGTATTAATAAATGTTCATGTTCAAAGTAAACTTCACAGCCCCTATATGAATATTCACCCCATTTGTGCTCCATAAAATCGGTTTCATTTAAAAATGTACTTTCGCATACACCACAGGTAAAACAAGTTTCAATAGATTCTTCCTTTTTTACCAATTCTCTTTGATCAACATCTGTTTGAAGGATTTCGGTATTATTATCAGGTTGGTTTGGAATATCATCATTGTCCTCTTCGAGAAGTACTTCATAAAATATTTCATCTTCAAAGTAAGCTGGAGCTTCTTCCAAAATAATTTCATTTTTATCCAATCCGTTTTCAGGTTTTTTATATTCAATTTCTTGAATTTGATTTATGGTTACGTTTTCATGGTCAGGTTTAAGGTTTTCCTGTTCCTCAATAACTTCAATTACATTAAAAGATACTCCATTTTCTTCTATTTCACCATATTTTTCGACCAATTCTAATTGATTGGCTTTAACATCAGCGATAAAGTTACCCAATTTTCTCACTTTTACCAGGCATTGAACACAAATCTTGTTGGGCATGTTTCTCAGTTCTTTTACCTAAAAAATTAACAAATAAATATATATTAATTTTGCTAAGATATGAACACAAGTTTTTCAATTAAATCAAATAATTGAATCTAGTCTTC
>JXOV01014828.1:0-29788 GCA_001014945.1 Clogmia albipunctata
GTCCAATTGTACAATACAATACAATTTAATACCTTCCACATTACACTTATAATTATTTCATATTGCAGTATTTCTTTTCTACTGAAAAGGTGGAATTCATCTGGATCCTTGTGAGGATTTTACTCACCTTACATTACACTATTACCTTAATTAGTCAATGTCCTGAAAGGTGCCAACATATTACTATTATAACGCACGGTTTCGCGGAGAGAACGTTTATTTGAACTTGACGCGATCGCGGCAGGATTGTCTCTGTTCGCTCTCTTACAACATCCTTGTGCGCTCCTTACACTACAGTGAGACCTCGCTTAGCGTGTTACAGTTAGGCCTCCATTACATTATAATGAGGCGATAAATGAAATTCTCTAATTATTTCAATCACCTGTTGTATTCACATCTTGGAACGGACATACTGGTGTCTTTACTTGCATAGAGGAAATATATTCGCAATTTTAAAGTTTTTTTCAGTTGTGGTGATATTCAATAACGAATTTGGAATCAATTAAGTACATATACGTAGACTAGTTGATTATAAAAATAACATTCAAATGGGGGAAGTATGTACCAAATGTCATATAGTTTTGGTTTGAGGTGATAATTCTTTATAGGCAGTTCACAACAAAGTCATATTATACATTAATCATGTTTGCCTGTCTATTTTTTAAATTTAATATTTAATTTTTGCAAAATTGAGCAGAAAAAAATTAAACAGCTTGAAACAGAAATCGGCGATAATCCACTTTTTTTCATACGCTATGTATAACAATGAATCCTAAAAGGATAAAATAAATACCAGGAGAGTATGTAATTTTGCGAAATATGTCTTATGACAAATTACAAAGCCAAGTTTGCTTTTAGTTTTAACAAAATAGACGGATATAATGACACGCTTATGTTGACCATCCGGTTACCATCCGATTTTTAAGAAGAGCAAAGTCGCTCTCACTCTTTTCAATGAATTAAATTTAATCAATAGTTAAATGTCCTATATTTTCGTTAGGCATTTGAGAAAAAAAATGAAAATAATAGTACATTTCGATACAAGTGGTGAAATAGAGATTATTACAGCACGTACTAAATGAGTGCTGTAATAAACGGTAGCTTCAAACAACAATTCACAACAAAATTTTTATATTTAAATAATAAATTTGTGACATTAATATGTAATTTCATTAAATTGGTGACAAATAAAACACAGCAGTTTTTATCAAATTGTGCAACAACAATTCACAACGAAATTCTCAACTTAAAATATTTCAATAATATGTGTAGAGATTTGGTTAGGACAACACTATATTATTTCATTAAATTGGTGACAATTTGCGTGAAAATTTTGAATTATTTAAGCACTCCGTTACAGAACCAACTTGCGTTAAGAAAAGGTTACTTTTCGATACGGAATTGCACAAATATTCTTATATTAGGATTGTCCTTAGTAAAATTTCTTTTCAGTAGACTCAAGATAAATGGAAACTCAATTGACTCTCAAGATATTTCGAATAATTGAATTGTTAGAAGTATCAAATGGTAAATCAATGATAATAATTTTATAGGGAACTCGTGATAACTTTGAATAATAGAGAGGCTGGAATTATCGATGATTTGTGTTATCGATAGTCGACTGTATTAATTTTAATTGAATTTGTTTTTACCTTAGTAGTAATTTATAATCTTTACATTTAGTCAATTTGAAATTTTCATGAAGTAATCGTAAGCTGACTTATAATATTAATATGAAATATTCACTTAAATTTTTCAAAAATAACACGTTTTGAGTGTTTTTTCAAACTTTTAAATATATACATATTAAGTTTACATTCCACACATTTTCAAAATGTCAGCATAAATAGGGGAATAACGAGCTTCTACTGTAATTGCTTATTTGAAACAAGACTAAAAAGCGAATGATGTAAATTACCAAAATCAATTTTTGTATGCTATTTCTGAGATTTGTTAATTAGATATCGTCACTACTTATTCAAAGAACATTTCAGTCATTAAACTTCTCAAAAACCTATTACATGGAATGAAAACTGAAACTAATTATTTTAATGTTTTCTTTGCAATTTATACAAGCGTGTTCCCGCGCATTGTAACTAAGTGTCATTTTTATTTATTTTTTGCAACAAAACCGTCTGTGTTAATTGAATTAAGTTCTATTGAATGTAACATTCACTAAATAGGTTTATAATATCTCCACGAGTATCCATTTCAATTTAAATTGCTGAACCATATTTAGTTTTGCAATCTCCTGCTGCTGCGAAAATCTTGAATCCGCATAGAAGCGAGTTATGTAAGTAATTCAGAATTATTTCTCGACTTTTGCAAATAAATGCATTTAACCATTTCTCTCTAGTTCTGTCCCTTTCTCTGACTCTTTCACCACTTTCCCCGTATTCGCAATATTTGCCCGAGCTGAATTCACTTCCTTTTTACGTCTGTACCATTTCGTTGGCTTCAATAACTTGCATCTGTGCAGTTTCAGCCCCGAGATAATGCCATCCGTCCGGAAGCTTCCCCAAAGAACACTCGTCGAGTACTAATAAACTCGACAAATGTCGACCATAAAAATTCTGCAGTGTGCACAAATGGATTCGCTTGGATCCATTCGTACTTTCGTTCGTCGTTCGTTTGGGGGACATTGAATAGGAACACATATATGTGTTTAAGCATAGAGTGAACTAACGAACGAACGAACGTTGCCTGACTGGATGAAAGTTGGGGCGAGAGTGCCGCTTCAAGTGGCAGACACTTCTTTGCAGAACTTTTCATTGCGCCACGGAAATATTGTGTTATTAATAACCGAGATGCGGTGCCGAGGAGCAGGGAGCAGTAGCAAAAGTACAAAGGACTCGGATTGTGGATGGCAAACACTTGCTTCAGTTGACTCTGAAGACTCTGAGTTTGTGCGAGAAAGAGCAGAATCTGCTGCTGCTGCAAAGTGCAACAGAGGAAATCAATTTGCACAACTTTCGTCACAATGAAAGAAATGATGAAAATTGCAATCAAACCAAGAGATAACGATTGGATTGGTATTCAAGTAACATCTCAACGTTACGTTTGCAACATCATCCCACCCAAATAAATGCAATCAGAAAAGTTAACATCCACCCATATCTAAGTTAGTAAATTTAATAGAGAAATTGAATTAAATTGGGTGGGTTCTGTTAAAGGATAATGATTAGTTCTGATAACTGTTTTTTTAAAACTTTTGTATTTTATCTAAAAACCTGCCTGGTCAACTCAATTTCTTTATAATTTGGAAAGGTTTTTCTTTTTTTTTTAACGCTCAGATATATTTATAGGAATTGTCAAAAATAGAAAAAGCTTTGAGTATTTCTTACGAATTTTATGTTTTGTTAAATTTTCCCCATATTTATCAATAAAAGCATATTTTTAAAGAAAATAAATACTGTTTTAAAGCCAATTAATTCAAAAGGTATAGAATATCAATAGTTTCTATTACTAAAAACCCGAAAAAAGGAACAGTTACCTACTAAAAACCGGAGTGTATTCAACTTTCTGCAACGTTTTTCCATGGGCCAATGGCGCCGCGTTGATTTTTGTTTTCTAGAAGTAGCTGTGATGAACCTAAATTCAATATTTCATACTTATACTCTCAATGAACCCCTTAACCCTATTGCCAAAGGAATTTTTTAAATTATGGAAAATACCAGAGATATTGACAGTTGAATTCAATAAAATCACTGTTTTCAACTTCTTGCAACGGAGTGTATACATATGTTGCAAAGGTCTTTGTTTTTTTCCTTATAAATAATACCCACGCGTTCTTTGTTTTTGCCTCATGAATTACCTCCCAATATAAAGACTCAAGTGTACGAACGATAGCGTTTTATTGTAAAATGTGTCAAAACTCTCGCTTTAACTCGCGATTGCTATAATGTGTTAAAGGATCCAGAACTTGTTTTGTAAAGGCTGGGTCACCAAGCAAGTCTGCCTTTTCGGATTGGCCTCGTATGTATGTTTGTGAGACTTTCGTAAAACGCCGCACTAGTTTTTAGCGGATGTTTCGCGGATGCGAAGTGATTCTTTCTTGGTATTCTTCACCACCACTTTCACATTGCTTATATATTTACTTTAATGACCTTTACGATTTTTCAAATAATGGACTGGAATTGATTTCTTTTAACGGTATTAACTTTTAATTTTGCAAATTGGGCGAAAAACGGGACACATTTCTAAACCCTTTTAGAAAGAATAAGTTAATTTCGATCCATTGCCATTTGTTGCCCAACTGTGCAAATAGTTTCTGGGGAGAGAAATGAACCATGAGTATTAGCCGGGAGAGTTACGGCCTATTCTAACCTCGAAGACAGAACCTTTGACCCCCCTTGGGAGGCTGTCTTTAAATTGACGAGGGTGAAGATAGCTCCGAATGTGTGTGTGTGTATGTCTGTTTCTGTAGACTCTTGAAACTTGTCAGAGAGATGTGCTCGGCTGTCGTATTTATTTGTTTTCGGCACGTCGCACCAGTCCCGGTTTCGCCTCTAACTTTTCGATTTTATACCCTCACTCCCTGTCGCCGTTTCCGAATCCCTCCACCTACAGAATCGCCACCGGTAAATTGTCGAGCACAACTCGTTTTAATACTTTCAATTGAAATCATTTTTGTTCAAATAAAATTTGATAAGAATATACTTTAATAATTTTTTTAAAAGTTTATTTATAATAGCAAAAATAAAAAAAAATAAATCTATAAAACAAGGTTTTCTGTTGAAAAGGATAGTATTAAAAATGAACCTTTTAAATATCAGTATATCGGGTTCCGTTTTTCATAATGATTTTGAAGTTACAAAAAATATGCAATTTTCAGTCAATCAGATTAAGATATTTTCACTTTTATTATGAAAAAAACTGCCAAACTTTCATATATATTTTATTAGTATCTACTTACAAGAAAGTACCTAGACCGGTACTGCCCTGATTCAAACTTGGGCGAAAACACCTTCACATAATGATTACAAGGTTTTGATACCAAAAAATAAATGATTATTCAAACTAACTGCGCATAGTACTAATATTAAACCCCCCTGTAAAGAGGCTTGATCTATATTGCCCTGGTGTATAGTGCTGAATGGCGGGTCCATTAAACATTTTAATCCTATCCCAATCATTAAAAGGAATCATTATAATTAAATATTCTATTGATGGCAAGAACTTAGCTAGGAACAATCAGTGCGATAAGCAGGGAGAGCTAGGCTGATATAAAAGAAGGGTGTATGGTTGTCCACCATACCTCCAGTGAGACGGTTTCGTGCATCGGTACACTGACCTCATTCATATATTTATATATAAATAATGTCTATAATCACCGAGCGCGTTCTGCACAAAACCTACCAATTACCAATCTACTTTATAATTACATATCGACGTTCCAAAACAAACACCATCTTATATGTAAAAATTTGTAAAATTCAACTAAGTACGTAGACAAAATCACAAGGACGTAACCATAGCTCCACTCTGGAGCTCCCACAGGAGGCTGAAGACTGTACTGGTCGATTTTATTAAAATTTGGACAGAGTGCTCTAAGTGATAAGCAAGTTTCTTTGGAAAAGTGGATTTATCGGAATTGAAGGCCAGAGACAGATCACACCATTTCTTGTTTTCTTGCTCTCCTGTAAAATATTCATTTTGACAGATGTGTCGATGTTGTTTTGGAGCGTCCATATATTAAAAATGTACTTTGCAAATGATATATGAAAATAAGTATTAGATCAATTATCGCATTATAAACGTTAGCGCAGAAAGAGATATTTAAAATTAACTTCATATATTAAGATTCAGGGATTTTCAAAAAAAGCATATAGTTTTAACAAATTAATCTCGGATAAAACAATTTTATGATTTATAAAACGTATTCAAATGGAAAATATTTCTTGAATTTTGTGGGTTTAGTCTAATACTACTGAAGACTATTTTTTTCTTTTTTCTATTTATAAAACCCAAGACTTTTAAAGTTTGCTTTTCAAGATAGAAAGCAATGGAAGAAAATGTGACAATTATGCTGTGGTGATAAATTTGTTTAAATTACCAGAATTAGAACTTTATGCGTGTTGCTAATCACATCTTCGATTGTTAAGAGTTACAATTCGATTGGATGTTAATTAATTTTAATTATTGGCAGGAAAGGCTGTTTTAGTCAAATAAATATATATTCATTTTCCTATTGAGCAACGAGTAAAGAAAACATACAACAACGAGAAGTGAACAATTGTGAAACGCCCCTGTAAAAAGTCCTGAGGCATGTGCCGTGTATGTTTGTGTGGGATTGTGTTGAGAAGGTTCCGTTGCGGTTGTTTGTTCTTTGTCGTATTGTTGTCCGACCACACTTTGTCTCGTTTTTCCTCCATTCCTCTCCTCGGTGTGTTTAATTGGAGCAAGTTAGCCGAGAAGGAGGAGGAAACTCAATGGGGAATTCCGTTTTCAGTTGCTGGAAACTGCTTAATGGACGCAATAAAACTCTGCCTTTGAACGACACGGTCGGTCGGACGATGATGGTCGAAGGTGGAGGGTGGATCTCTGGGGCAGTTGGAATTCAATATATTGTGACATTAAGTCGCCTCGTTTTATTCTTCTTCTTTTTAATGTCAGACAACTGAAAGGAACCGAAGAATAAAATGAGGAAAAAATGAAAAGGTATTGAGAGCGCAAAAATATATATATATATATAAAATATATTCTTTGAGCCGGAAGTTCGTGCTTTAATTAGGCGAGCGATTCGTCTCTCGGTGCCTTCAAAAGCCCTGTATATATAGAAAGAGGCTTTAGAACGCCGGAGCTTCTGAATGTCATCAAGAAGGAAATACGACATAATAGGAACGTCCTTTGTGAAGCACTTCCACAGCAACACCTCTGATGTTTGTTCTTGCAAAATACTTAGTCGCACACTTTCCATCTTGTTTTCCTTCCGACTTGGCTCATTCTCTCCCTCTCTTCTGATACCAGGCCACCTCTTCTCCAGCGTCCCACTCTCCCCTGCTCAAAGTACCGACAATGACAAATAGGTACACCATTCCAGTCATTCATTTGCAATTCGTTAAAAGGACAAAGAACAGAGAAACGCCTGACACCGAGTTTGATTATGCAAATGTGTCTGTTTCCAGGCGTTTGTCGGATCGGTTTGGTCGGTCAGTCGCCCGGATAGACGCCCCCGAACGGAAGGTGAAAGTACCCCAATTTAATTATTCCATTCGTCGTGGCATAATTTTATTGTCATTTGAGTGGGTTTTCTCAAAAGGTGGGTTTATTTTTTTATAGATAAGCAATTTTCATTCCATAAAAAGAAACCAATTGATTTCTAATATTTGGAAAATTATTCCCAAAAAGAAAAATATGAAGCATTTGATAATAAGTTTGATTTTTCATGGATACAAGCAAGCACGTATCTATTTCTTCCGTACAAAAAGCATCCGAATGTTTTTTTTAAGGTTTTTAATCCAGTTAAATTTAGAACTATTTTTAACAAATTTATGTGGACGTTGCTTATGTTGAATGAAAAATTATCCTTGCTTGTATATATACTTACTTTCGAGATTTTTCTCCGATCTCTTTACTTTATTGGTCACTAGTGGACGACAGATACCTTGAGATATGTACGAGAGTTTTAGCTTCCAGAAGGTGTTTATCTACTTTAAATAAAATACTATAATGTTTATCTACAATAAATAAAAAGAGACCGAGGATTTTAAAACCAAATTATAAATAATAATATTTAAAATCATAATTTACAAGAGTAAAGTAGATACGGAATCAGGTAGAAAAAGAATATCGGAGCAAGTTTGGAGAATGCGGCCAGTTGAAAATAATAACTTTGCTCATATTCCACAATAATGCCCTGTCGGACACCCTTGATCACACAATCCTAATCCTATTCTCAAAATAACTAACTGAAACCCGTACTAACAGAGCGACTCTGATAACACCATAAGCCTAGATCCTGAATATTTGCACAAATGGACGAATCAGGAGACAGGCCATAATAGGGAGGCTGGTAATCGATGGTGTAAGACCAATAATCGATTATAGAGAAGCTCCTTGTTTCTTTGTGACACAGTCAATTTACGATATTGAAAATATATTTCTTGAAGTTATCGAGAACATTAAGTCTCATATGTATGCATTGGTCATAGAAACCATTGTCTACCATTGTTAATAAAAATCTCCTACTTTACAATGAAAAAATAGTTATTTAAACAGCGTGTGGGAAAAAGGAGCCATAATTAAACTCGAGTAGAGTTCTAGAAAACGAATGAAATGAGTTTTCTAATAGATACGAGTGTTTAATTATGTATTTTCCAACCAGTTTTTTACAAGATTTTATACAATTCGCATATTTATTAGCTATTTTTCCGCGAAATATGAAGTAAAGAAAAAGAAGACAACCCAGTACTAAATTAAGGCCTAAACACATACAATTAAGAAAAGAAGTTGTCAATCGAATAGAACTTTCAGTCTAAATTTTTTAATATATCATACAAATAGAGCACCAAGCACAGTATCACTAATATTCCTGCAATAGCACCCATCATTTAAACCACATTTAAAAGCCATANCAACATTTAAGAAGAAATTTACTTTTTGTCATTTAATGTGAAAAAATTTAAATTGATTAATAAATCATGTCTTCCGTAATTATAGAGACATGAAAAACGTAAAAAATTATAATTTTTAGTAGTTGAGTTTTGGTACAAAGTACTAATTTTGTGTATTTACACGATTTGTAATTGTCTGCGGGTATTGAATTATACTTTTTTCAACACTGTACGATTATAAAACAATTTCTAGAGGAAGCATAAAATGTAAACATTTTTCAACAGAATTGTATAAAATTTTTTAACACATCCTTTGTAATTAATATTAAAATGAAGCCTCTTTTATCAACAAATCTTAGTAGATGATCTTTATTTTTATTATTGTAAAACTATTTTTTTGTATTTTTTTTAATTACCTCATTAATATTTTTGAAAAAATTATATGTTTGTAATCAACTATCCAATGACTACTATTCTTTATGATATAATTCAAACAAATTTAATTACTCATCTTTTTATTGTCTCGGATTATGCTCAATCTGGTTAAGATGTAGTTTATTAAGAAATTGGCAAAAAAATAAAGTTTGATTAACTCGAGATGGAGAAAGGATTTCCGGAGAAATGAACAGCTAATTATTTAGCCGGATAAATTGCTATGTTGAACAAAAGGGTTTCCAATAATTTGTCTGGCGTCTAGACGTTCTCCACGATTTTAAGAATTCCCCAACTTATTTCTCTATATTGCCAAATAAGAAATCCGGAATGTGAATTCAATAGCAAATAATATCTCTTGTATGTATGTATTTCATTTCAAACACAACATAAAGTATTTGTTTCAGAAAGTTCATTAGAATCTGAAAATCTTCTCTAAGGGTTGTTTTTGATATGTCTAGATCATGGTTATCAAGTATTTTGTCTCTAATTGCTTAAATCTTCTCCTTTAATCTAAATAAAGTTAAATCGGTCTTTGAATATTTTTATTTTTATGACAAAAAAGAAAGTATAACTTATTCACAAAAAATTACTCTTATTAGATGAAATCCCTGACTTTGAAAGAGCATTTGACTGAATAAACCATGTGCCATTTCTTGGGAAAACCGAAGGAAAAAATGCCGATTGATTTTGTGAAAGGAAGGAGTTTTGTGAATTGTTTTTCGTGTTCCATATCTCTGATCTACTGCCTGGGGGAGGAAATAACCAAGTCTATGGTTTTGATTCGGTCTGGTGTTGTTTAAATTCAGATCCGGCAAAAGAAAGCAGAACAAAAACGGGGGATAGACACAAAAAACTGTTGACAAAAACAACACCGCCAAGCTGCCTGGGATGACACCGGAACGAAGAACATCATATCGGATATAAATATTCGGTCGCATTTTCAGTTTGGCTCGGATTTGGAGAGAAGGCGGTAGATGATGAAGATGAGGAGGAGTAGGGGGAGGTGGAGGAACAAGAAGCTTAATTTTGCCGCTGTCGTGCCTTTCTCCACATTTCTATTTGGTGCTCACAGCGAGCAGTCGAAGCCGCTTCGTTTCCATTTATACATTTTCGAGCTAAACGAACCGAGTGCCTCCACCAGTCAGTCACTCAATGCTCTCGTTCCTCTTTTCCACACAATCATGCTCTATGGCTATATGTGTATAACCATGCTTTTTTCTGCTGAATTGGGATCCCTTGAAACGACGACGACGACACGGGTGAGAAGGATGATGGTATTCAAATAATAGGGACGAAAGGCAACCCGCAGGCGGCAATGTGGAGGATCAGAAAAATGGAGCAAACGACCTAACGACCGACGAGGCGAACAGAGAAAAATACGGACTTTTTGCTGCTGCTGTTTCTGGTGCTGCTCCTTCTCCGCTCCACGCTTGATAATTTTATTATTCCGTCCTAACCGCCGCTCCTGCTTCGACCCCATTCCACCGAAGCCCAGTTTTCGGTTGCTTCCTGCTGTCTTCTTTATTTTCCGACCATCCAAACGACCGACCCATCCCCTACCTCTCTCTCCCCTTTTTGAACACTCACTCTCGTGGTGTGGTGCAAAATTTTCCAGTCGCTGCTGCCATTATTGGTATGATTTTTTCCTCTCCACCGTACAATAATGACTTGAATCGGTCTCGCCACTGGGAATTTGCGCTTTGTGAGCCCGAGTCGTTGTCGACGACGACGACGGCGGCGGCGTCTGGTGTTGTGTGTGGCTCGAGCAAATTGCCAAGAGCTGCACGTACAATGGCTTCGACTTTGCCCGAACCCCCCTTGAAGCTCAACATCATCGTCGACATCGGCATCTACACATCCTCTATTTTATTACCTCCCCACCAGCAGCGCTCCCCACCTCCTTTCCTTTCCGTTCCTCGCATTGCCATGCCTTGCCTTCGAATCCGACAGCTTTCGAGGCGAGCTTGCAAAAAAACGACGTGCAAAATTCAGTAATCTAGCAGGCGATGAACGAAGAAGTGTCTCCTTGAACCCCACAGGGCAAAACATCGTTTAGAGATGGTCGGACATAAATTCCTAATTTTGGGACTATGAAGAAGCCTAATGAATTTCGGGTGGTTTTGAAGGACTTCCCAGAAAAGACTGCTGTGCAGAGGTTGGTTTAAATGGAATTCAAATTTTAAAATAATTAATTAAACTCGAATTTCTAATACTTTTTGTAAAATTTTAAAATGATTAAAAAAATTAAACAACCTTTTCGTCAAGAACCCCTTTCTTGTTTTTAGAATTGTTTTTTAAGACTGTTAAAAACTCTCTAAAATAATCTTTTCAGATTTCTGTCCATTTATGTAAATTTAGAAACATTTAGTTTCAAAATTTTGCGATAATAATAATCAATATATTATATAATTTTTGAAAATAACAACATTTTAAAGATATTTTAATTAAATCTAGAAAATTGTAAACTTCACAATAAAAAAAAATAATTATGATATTACATAAATATTAGTTTTTTCAATTCCTCAGCAGAGAAAAGAATAAAAAAACTAGAACAGTTTTTAAAACATTGAGCACAATAACTAGAATAATCCCTTAAAATTCCGAAGGATGCATGGAAAAATAGTACTTACCTACTATTTAAAAAAATAAATCAGTTTAAATATTAATAGTTATTTGTGTTAATGTATGTTGACTGTTTTTAATGAATAAATAACCGGTAAAAAGAGCTATTTTACTTCCCGAATCGATTACGGATTTTACACCCAAGCAATTATTATTTTTTTTAATTTTAATTAAAAAAACATTTAAAAATGATTTTAAACATATGTGGTGTGATTATGGGTCCATGGCACTGCCTAGTTGGAATTTTTTTTTACTTTACACTATAAATTGTCCTAAATTTTTCCTTTGTACAAAATTTTGTTTGAATATTTCGAATTTCCCTTTTCACCTTTGAAGATTTTCAATTTAGCGAAAAGATGACACATAAAATTCCAATCAATGGAAAAGCTAGATTTTTTATATTGGATTGGAAAAATAGCATGACACATTGCAATTCATTTAAAGTTGATTTGTAGATTTACTAATTTTTATAAATACATTTTTATAATACAAAAAAAAATCCATTAAAACATCGTTTTTGGTTTACGATGCACAAAAGAAGCCAAGTCCAGCACAATCTTTAAAATGGCGTTATTGATTTATAGTCAAGAACTCAAAGGCTTCTAAATGGAAGAGTGCATTAATCAATCCAATCAAGCATTTTCCCCTCCTTCTTTCGGAAAGTGCAGCAAAGAAAAGTGCCTTATAGAATCAATTATGGAAAAACTTGGCCATTCCTCCATATATCTCAATTATCCTTATAATAGGAGGTCGTTCCAGTATTAATTGGTGAAGCATGTTGGCCAATAAATCAAGTTCGATATGGAATTAATTTGTTGGCCTGAGCTCTGAGTCCGTTCTCGATTTCCCGCCCCAGAGTCAATGACAACTGTAAATCACCAGCATGCCTCGGTTGCCGTCTTGTTTCATTTCCACTGCCACTGCCCGAAAAATCCCTTTGTTATTTTTGCCTTCCGTTTTTTGTTCGCTTCTCCTGGTGCTCTGGTGCTTTTTATCCGGAAAAGAGATGCTAGAATTCGAGGCTGCATGCATTCAGGGGTGAATAAAATTTACGGTTTTATTTGGACTGGTGGCAGCGGCAGAGCGTCAGCAGTGTGGGAGTAAGTGGTGGCTTAAATGCCCGGTTCCGGATTTCGTTTTAAATGCTTGCCAATTTGTGTGTGGGGGACGGCCAGAGTGAGGAGACCGACGAGCGCTGCTCCGGAATCATCATCAGCCACACAGCAACTGGTTGGGTGTGGGTGAGAGAGCCGCCCTCGCTGTTCGCCACCCACTCCGAAACCGCTTTGTGGCTGCCGTTCCTGCTGCTCTCCAACAACTCTGCCTGGCGATGATTTTCGAACGTACACCACCGCTGCTGCTGCTGCTGCCTAGGTACACATAGTACTGTCTGTGGCAAAGTGCAATGCATTCCTCTTTTTTCCATCGCCATCACCACACCGCTGCAAAGCTCGCCTCCTCGCCGGAACAGAAGGAAAGTGGCAGCCATGGCCTGTAATTTATGTATCTCGTTCCTCGACAACCAACCGACCACCACCGTCGTCGTCTCGTTATATTCCCCAGACTGGAGCTGCTTCTGTTGCTGAGGATCACAAGGGGATGCCATTGTGATGAGAGTCAAACTATTCCAAGTGCCAAGTGCATGCTTCGAGGAAATTCACTCAGCATACATTTACATACATTCCGAAAATTGAAGAAATTGTCCCGATTGGCGTTTGGGACATTCTTGACTACATAGTTAGGTGAAGATTTGGTAGTCAAATAGTTTACCTCGTTAAAATATAGTCAAAGAACACAAATGTTAATTAAGTAGCTTGTTTGAGATAAGATATTAGTTGAAGAAATACGCGTATCTTTGTTAAAGTGTCTTTTAACGAAAAGGTTGTCCTGATTTTGATTGTTTCAGATTGGAAGGACATTTTTATTTACGATAAACGATTATTTACAATAATTCATTTATTGTAGTAGTAAGAACCATCTAAAATATTATTTCTGATCTACTGTATTTTTCTCAGTTACGATATTTTGAATACTCATATTATGTTTTCCTTAATTATGTCCTTTCAAATTCTTGGAGTTGTCTTATAGTATTTTCATTTACTGTCCATTACTCACATCCATATGTAAGGACTAGCCTAATAATTGTTTTGTATTAGTCCTAACCGTTCTGGATAAAAGCCGAGTTCTAAATAGTTCCAGGTTTACAAAATAAACGCGGTAAGCAGCCTGTATTCTGAAAAAAAGTATTAAGAGATAGTCGGAAAATCTATGGTAAAATCTATCGCAGCTGGATGGAAGGGAATACAGAAAAAAGTTTGATTATGAACTGGAAGAGTTAAGTGGTGGTCCAAACGTGGTTAGGTTTGTGAAGTCACAGGGAATCAGGTGGCTTGGGTATGTCCTGAGAATGCCAGAAACCAAATCTTACGAAAATTTTTGACACCATTCCGGTCGGTAGAAGAAGAGGACAATAACGAAAGCGCTGGTTGGATTATGTCAAGGAGAACGTTAAACTGAGGGAGTTAGCGGGTACCGAGCAACTGCCCGTGGCACTTGATGCATTGGCTCACAGCTGGAGATAGAAGAAGAATATTTTTTTCTATTGTTTAACATATCAGAGTTTTTCAAATGCACTATTTTTCAGAATTGAGTGACATATCTAAAAAGCATTATTTGCTATGATGCGTTCTGTTCTATATAGAGCCCATGAATTAAAAGGTTTGTTACATCTAAGAAGTGGAAGATAGGTCCGTTTGTTTCTTTGAATCTGCGTCCATCCAAATCCTGAACTTTACATCTAAAATTATAAAGTTATTTCTTTTTGTACCGATTATTTCAACAAATGATTAAATTTTTCTATTTCACTGTTTTTATTCAAAATTCATATGAACTGTTTACTGTTCTCTTAGACTTGTCCATTCTTTTCCACAATGTATCAGTTTTTTTTAATATAGATTAAAACTTAATTGGGAAATATATTCGAGTAATGAAAACTAAGTTTAATAATGAGTAAAACATGGAAGCTGGGATTGCCGTGTACACAAACCGTTATAATAAATTTTAGAACAAAACGTCTTAAAAAATCGTGGCTTTTCCTAATTAAAAACCAATTAAATAAATTACAAAACTAATTCGAAAGCCAAAATTTAATATTACCTTGAATTTCAAAAGCCCACCATTGCTTTTATATTATAAAATCTTTTATAGGAATTTATATCAACCATATAAGCACATATCCATTAACACATAAATATAGATAATAAACCCCTTTTGTTGTGAAAAATTCCTGGGGCTATAAAATGCTTGATTTGGCAATATCGTGCGGGGCGATTTAGCTAACCAGTTCATGTCATCGGCAATAAAACAACCTGCTTTTATTGGCGTCCTCATCCGGTGAAATATCCCTTTTCTTTGGCCAGTTGGACGGAATTTTACGATCCTATGCCACTAAAATATAAATCGTTAAACATGTGTTTGTGCCACAATCATCGTCATGGCCAAAGTAAACGACTCCATTCCAAGAATGTCGGATATTGGGTGTCTGGGGAACTCACTCAAAGTTCTTCAATTATAAATTTGTTAATTTGACAGCGGTCGATGGGCCAGCAGTAGCAACGACGACGATGCTGTCTTGGACGGATGCCGACGATGACGCCTTCAGGCGGAAAGGTATTTCGAGTGCCACGTGCCGAGACCAGCTCAAAGGAGCCGAGCAGAACAGCACCAAGTGGAATGGCGAGGGCAAAGTCAATAAATAATGTCAACTGCCTATGTGGAATACATAAAAAAGAGCGAATTGCAAACACGGGGGTAGTAATCGAAATTCCGGATTATTGGCTAAGCACGGGCCCATCCTCGGCACGAGACATCCACATAAAATTTGGCAGAAAATTGAACAACATCGAATTCACAGGAAATCCTACACTTATCGGCTCTTTCTGCAGAAATTGGCAAATTCTTTGCACAAATTCACTAAAACAAATACCGTTTGTTTTATTTCAGTTATTTGAAATTATAGGATTATATATTCAGATTTTTTTGCATAATAAATATTTTTAGAGAATTTGGTTTCCTCCTAAATTTGTCATGTTTAATTTTTTATTCTAATCGTGGTCATTGCTCCTATTTATTTACACAAATAGTTTTTAAATAAAATCTATGTACTCAACTTCAACTTTTTATGTTTAATCTTTTTTTTTCGAGAAATGAAGTCACATATTATATGTATATTATTGTAATGTAATGTAATGTACAATTGCACCAAACAACCCATGACTGAGTTATAGCCTTCACCGTTGCACCATCGTGATTCCTTGGAGTGATGGGTGCCGCCCACCGCCCCCTCCTCACGCAGGCGTTTTCACTATCTACTTTTGTTTTAAGGAATGTGGATAGGATATATGTGCCAACGACCCGCCATTCTGCACCGCTCACGAGGGCAGTATACGTCAAACACAGTAAAAGGAAAGGGTTTAGGGTTAGTTTGGGATGGACAGTTAGTAAGGTAAAGGTGCAGTTCATAATGAAGTTAGTGTTAGTTTTTATTTGAAAGATACTATAGGTGAATTAAATCCATTTTCAAATATCGTGTTGAAAAACCAATATTCAACCTATAGTCCAAATACGTCGGTCACTTTATGACATTTTTCGGCAATACACATTAATGAGCAAAAACTACACAACCCATCTGGCAACATTTGCCCAAGCATAATTACAAATACTTAATTATGATAATCAAAAAAATAAAAAATATATAAATATATGAATGAGATCATTGTAACGGTGCACGATAACGTATCACCACTAATATTTTTTATTTAATGGAATTAAAATGTCTCTATGGGAAGTATGTACAAAATGACATCATACTTTGTTTTTGGATAATAATTGTTTATGGGTGCTACACAACAAAGTAATATTTTAGAAAAATCATATAGAGTTATCTATTTATTTAAAATAATATTCAAATGTGCATATAATGAGCAGAACCAAATGAAACAGCTTAAAACAAGAAATAGGCAATAATCCGTTTTGTTAAACGGTATGGACAAAATGACATATTGGCAAATTCGATGTAATTATTGGCGTAATTTCACAAATAAAACACTTTGTTCGATTAGAAACTCAAGTTCAAAGAACGAGACCCAATGCCAACAATATACCATTCCGCTCTGGAATGGATCGTTAGAGTATATAGTATACGCGAACAATTCTCTTCATTATAGTGGGGAAAATGGGAAAATTTCGTCCTCATTATCGTCTTGCTTTCAGGACTGAAGATCAGTCATGCGCTTTTAAACAAAACGGCAGGTATGTCGTGCGGTATGTCATTTTGTTAATAAGTCGTTTTGAAAAATAAATATAAATATGAAATATGTAATTTTGCGAAACTCTTGCAATATGTTCAATTAAACCGAATGTACATAAAAACCGGTTACGCTGGAATAACTTCTGAGGGCTCTGACCCCTAGACGCAAGAATTTTTTCTTGAAAATCTTAAGGTTATTTAATTTTTTTTACATAAGAAAGACATCATTACAGAGTTATAAAAAAAATGTGTACTGATGTATGATTAATGTTTGTGATTTATATACCCGTTTAGAATCGAATTTAATTATCAAATAGATTGCAAAATTCATTCTGTTTTCTTATATACACCTCTTTTCGTTCGTTATTTTCAGGTGAAAATTAATGCTTAAATTTGTTTGATTGACAACACACAATAAATGTGACGATCATTTGACGATTGATATATGCATTATTTGATAAACATACTTTTCTAAGGGCATATGAATGCAAATACGAATGTACATACATACATATTTAAAAATCTTTCTTAACAGAGCTAATCAGTTAATAGGGCCAAATGCAGTGGCTTTAATAAGCGGCGTCCACTGTAATTTGAAATAGGAACTTGTTTTCTTCCTAAAAGGCAAAGAACTATTTCACCGAGTATGTTGTTGCACTAATCTTGGAGAACAGAGCTTGGGAACATACGGAAACGACCTCCTGAGGTAAACGATAGTAAAATGTCATGAGTTTTTGTTGGTGAAAAAATATTATTATCGGGTGAAATTTTTGTAGAGCTTTTTTAAATATTATCTCTTTATATTATTTGATAATGCTAAAATAAATGAATATGTATATATTGAAAAGAAAGAGTTTTATTTTCTTTAATATAAGCATATTGAAGAAAAAAGTACGACGTCCGTTTAGTATGACTAATTTTTCATTTCCCTTCGATGTCAATATAAACGGATTCAACTGTACCTTAATATAAATTTTATGTAATCAAATTGCTATAGTTCAATATTTGTTTTAAAAGCTAACTGACTCATAATTAATCTAAATTTGTTTTGTTTGAATTTCTGAAAGGAAGATAAAGACACTAAAATGAAAATATACTAATTCAAAGACGTGATTCAGGTCGAAAATAATTCGTCGCAATTTTAATGGCAATCACCTGAAATCTTCTCTCGGTGGTGGTAAAAGCTCAACAACACCCACTAAAGGAGATGTGTCTCATCAGAAAGTGGATCTGGATCTGAGTAATGTATTATATTCCAAAACCACATCATAATATCATTATTGGCAGAAGGAAAGACGAAGGTTGGGAATGGGAAAGAAAGCGAGCGTCAAATGTGATCCGGGGAGAGAATCACAGGGCTGTTGAATGGAAAAGGGGGTGAGTGGGGGCGAGCTTGAATGGAGCGAACGAACGAACGCTGCCACCAGTTGGGAAATGAATGGAAATATAGCTTTCTACATTCAATTATTATTATCGACATCATCGCCATCGCTGCTCTACGATTTCGCACTTATTCGCCCCGAATCCGCCCGCAATTCGAATTTCACCCCAAAAATATACATATGTATAGACCCGTACTGCTACTGCGAATTATTTGTCTGTGCCTGTGCCATAGCTATTCACATATTTTGGCACTAGATAAAACCGTATACGTGCCAGCAGCGTAATCATCGGAGCCATCAGGAGGGTTCATGCCAGCCACGCTCCTCCACTCGATATTGGCTTCATTATTATTTCAAGAGGAGGGCGCTTTTTGCTGTCGGCATCACCGCCACATCCACCGCCAACAGCTTGCTGGGTTGGATGGATGGATTGATGGCGGGTGGCTCTCAATGGTGCCGAGCTCCGCCGTCCTGATCTCACTCAGTTGTTAATGATTACTATCTGCAAACAGCAGTGATGCGATTTTTTCATGCGACATGATTAGAGCTCAGCTTTTTCTCGTTTTTTGTTTGTCCGACTAAACCTAATATGTTACACATTGTTTTATTGGGAACGTTCAAGGTTTTTGCTTTGATTAGTGTGACATTTAATTACTCTGTATTATATTAAAGATTGGTAGTAGTTTCAATTTTCAATCATTAGTATTTTTCAAAAAGTAGTCAAATTTTGTTAATATTATACTTTAACTGTTGTAGATTTTTTTAAATTTTGAAAATTTATTTTGTAATTATTGCGTCTTGTTTTATTTTATTATAATCTCTCTTTTAAGTGGCGCAGTTGGTTAAAGTGTCGTCACAGATTTCAACTCGATGGGTCCAGGATCGAGCCCTAATCAGACCGTATTTTTTTCTTTTGAATCTCGTTTTCACTAACAACCTACTGTGATTAATATTTGGTTAAATAAATTTACTAAAATAATATACCCGGGCTCAACTGTCGAATAACTAGTATCGTCAATAATTTTTTTTCGAATCAAGTTACCAACTCTTGGATGGAGTGCATACTAGTAGAACCTAGACATAAACCGGATCTTTCTATAAGAATAGTGATTTGCTGCCATTCAATGAAGGGATACATATCAAAGTTATTTCGTTGGAATAAACCTGTCAATAAATAGGCTCCATATACATTCATTTGTTCATGCTGCTAATTACATCATAACAAATAATGATTCGATGACTTACAATTCTATTGTCAAATGCGAAAGATTAGCATATGACTAAATAGGGCATTTGAAAACTTTGTTTACTCAAAACGAATTGGTTAGACCTTTCCCTAGAACTTGATTGATCCTATTTGATTGTAGATTTACTTGAATATGGCAATTGGAGCATTAGCAATTTTTTGATAATATTTGGTGAAGGTGCATTATCATGGCGAATGAAAGAAGATCTCCAAAACGTTCGCTTTCAAATGTGGTTAGTCCGATATAGCTCAAATATTGTAGGTTAACATTAAATATTCAAATGATTTATCAATTTAAAAAATGTGTTTGAAATGTAGGAGTTGTTATGAGATAAACATTAATTTTTATTATCAAAAATCGCTAGGAATTGCATAAAACGTAATACGAAACTTGCAGAAATTATTACTTTATCAGTCTCGTTTTGTAATCACAAATTTGTAACATGTAACTAGGAAAAGCACAAATTAACATACCTACCTTTACGTAAACTACTATTATACGAAACTTACCTGCCTCGTTTTTAACTTGTGCTTAATTATTATCCGTTAATTATTGCTAAGATTTGTCGTTTAATTATTATCATAATGTATATTGTACGTACATAACTGTTATAGGCACAGATAAGCGAAATAAGAAACCTCTAAAAGGAGAGACAGGAAAGATATTAATTATTTTCTTTACAAATACTTCAAAGTACTTTATATAATTTTAAAGTTTTCAGGTTAACAAATAAAGACAAAAATTATAAAATTGTTAAAGCTTAATCCCTTTAAAATACATTTTTTTATTTAAATTTTTACCTGTTGTTGCCAAGGATTAATTTTCACTCTTTATATAAATATATATTTAAAAAAATCATAAACTGAGATTTTGCAAAAGCTTTATAATTTTTTTTCATACAGGACAAAAATCCTCAAATATTAATCACTCAAAAGCAATGAATTAATTTGGGGATTTTTATTTCATAGAAATTATAATTAAGCGTTTATTAGACATAATTAAGATATACGTGTATATATGTTTAATATATCTTCCAAATTGTGTTTAATGTCGATCACGTACATAAAATTTTAATAGTTTTAGATTACAAAATTTATAATTTTCATCAAATGAACAATTTCAAAGCCAAACTGAGTAAAGCACAAAATCCGAGCAAAACTGAAATAACGTTGGTGCGACCATTTAATACCGCAAAAATTTTATGAATTTTATGGACAGTCCAGATTCCGTCCATAAAGACAATGGCAATGTACTGTTTAGTGGTGCATGGAAAAGGGACAATGTCAAGCAATCAAACCGGACCGTAGCTCTCCCGATAATGGCTCTATTTAACTGTGGGGCTGGAGCATTGGGGTCGGGGTGTTCTTTGCTGTTGCTGATGAGCTCATAAAATGCCAAAAACTTGCAATGAAAACTGAAAGACTTGGTGTTATTTCATTATCTTGATTACGGCGTCGTCTTTCGCCTTTCAAAAGTTTTTGCCCGCTCTGTATTTTCCACATTCCCACCCATTTGAAGATGACTCGCGTCTCAAGTGATGCATGGTGTTACACCAGAGCGCTAGTGTTTTGTGTATTTTGGCTCCGTGAAATGTGAAAATTATCCAACCGGAGGATGGGGAGAGGAAGATGAGGGATACGAGAAAAGAGGAGGAAAAAGAAGCAGAAATGGAGGAAATCCAGCATCGCAGCGCTCTGTTGATGCGAAAGTGCTTTTCCGTTTTTGCAAACCGTGTTAGAGACGACCGAATAAGCACAACGTCGAGCATGTCGGACAACTTTCACAACACCCAGTTCAACACACACAGATTCCACATTTCGGATTTGAGGCATGCGGGCGGAACGTGTTCATCTCTCTGCTGGCAAATACCTCCAATTCCTCCAGACCTCCACCTCCTTTTTCTTTCCCACCATAACTCCCTCATCATCATCATCCCATTCTTGGATTCATCCATGCCAAACAGCCAGATGAAGGGACTGATAAGTGGCACCGATCGACTCAGTTATGTGCACATACGCCACTACACCGCAAAAACTGAACAATTTTGCGGCGAAGCACAGCAATGGCAAAGTTTTCAGGACGTGATGCTCCACTGGTTTCGAGAGCTTTGAGAGTCACTCTGGAAAGTCGTCGGAGTCGTCGTATGTTTCTCCCACAATAAATTTCAAGACCAATTTACCATTTAACAATTGAACGAGGAATTGCCACCGACGAGCCAAGAGATCAAAGACCATTTAAGGTGTGTGCACCAGAATGCTGACTATTTAGGACAGGTTAAATACTTTGGTCATGGCTCATTTCCTTTTATAGTATTTTACTCGTTATTGTTAAACTTATTTTATAACGTTTTGTTATTTAAATGTTGAGAACAAGTTATTTAAAACTCAGGCTTAGTTAAACCATCAACCACATTTTACAATTTGGTTTTCAATTTTTCGGTTCATGATGTAGTGGAAAAGACTAAGAATTATCGCAAAAAGTTCAACAATCGATTTAAGTCGTATTTTGATTCAGCAAACTTTTTTTCTGGTTTGATATAAAATATTTAAGTATTTAGTCTTAAATTGATATAATTCAATTACAAAAATATACTAATTTTGTTTAAGAAAAACTTACTATTAAAATAAAAGAAAGAACTGTCCCGAAAGGAAGGGGAGCATAATTGACACAGAATTGTAATGGGTTTGATAACGTTCTTTAGTTTTCCTATAAAATTTATTCTAAAAACTTTATTAGTATTACTAAAAATTATGAAATTTCGTTACAGAGTTATTTCAATTAAAGACCTCATTAGACCAGTTTTTAGACAAGTGGTTAGCAGTAGCACCCTAGACTGCCTCTCCGGAGGTCATGGTCATGTGTGGATATTTTTCAAGCGCGAACAAAGTTTTTCCATTTGTGTACCATATATCGGTCCATATAACATTGCCGAATTATCTTCCTAACGATTTATAAATCAATGGCGCAAAAATATTAATAAAATAGAAGGATTGACTGGAACCGGCCTAGGAGGTATTAATTGAGTAATAATAAGATGAAAAACATATAGTCATGAAAAGTGTAAACACGTTGGTTGAGGTTGAAGCTCCCCATGTTCCTTATAGCTATATTAGAGGGAACTTTTATTTTTGTTAGACCATTTAGTTTAACTGACATAATCAATAATTCAAAAACTTTTTTGTATTAAAAAGAAAAGGCTTAATTATAAACTTAACATGTAATGGAACTTAATTGGGCCTGAGTCTAATAAGCAATTTATTATCTTTTGAAATTATAACAAATTTATATAAATGACATAACTTCAATGCTGTCCTATTAAAATTCCTAATATGTTATAAATGTTCAATTAAATTCGCAACTATGTTGAAATAAAATTAGCAAAAAATGTTAATTAGCACATTTTGCACATAGTGCTACTGACTTTTCAGACGCCAATCTCTCCTATTGTGTCCATTAATTAAGCTCAATTTGAGTAATAGTGAAAAAGTGTCCCTGTCCCAAAGGGACGTCACTTTGGTGTAATTTATCACTCGGCACAAAGTCGGCCTTGTCGCGTCCGGCAGAGTCGCTCAAAATGGGAAAAGCGCGGATTCGGCCATAAAAAAATTAACGTGATTAGTGGGATGTGATTACAGAAACGGAAAATGACAGGTTATTCCATTCGGTGCGCCGTTCTGCAGCCGACCGACGACGACCTCTGGCACTTTGAAACTCCCCTGTCCCCAGCTCTGCTGACGAGGGTGAGATGTGCTGTCGGTGTGTGAGTGCTGCTCATGAAACTTATCAGATGTGCTTTGGTGTTATTTATTTGTTTTCGTCACGTCGCAACAGCGTTTCCCAATTTTCCGCCCTTTCTAACGCCCAAGTTTGCTGTTGCAAAAAGCGATGCCGCATCGCTCCGGTAGACAGAAGGAATTTCGCTAGAGGATTGTTTTGAAGGTTGGATGAGGCCATTTGACTCGGATTTAGAGACTGTCACTCTTTGGCTGTTCCCCATAACAACAAAAGGTGTCTGAAATTTACTGCTCTTATTCGGATTTGATGGAAAGGTATTCAATTTCTCAGACGATATATTTCTCTATATTATACTCGTAAGCACTTTCAATTTCAGTTCATTTTTGAATATCATACTTATATTCTTTTATTTTAATCTATTAGATATATTGCGATTAAATTATATTATATTATGAAAACAAATATCTTTAAGTACTAAATATTATGATTATTTAGGTCATTCTATTGTTCTTTAAGCCTTTTATCGCACTAGCCACATCCCATAAGAGTAGAAGATAAATATTAAATAATTGATAAATATTATCTTTAAATGATACAACTTTGGTCATTTCCTAGAATATCTTTATGATCTTTTTTTTATTCTTTTTCAATATCACAAAGAAACCATTTTAGGAAGTCCTTTACTTAATCTTAAAATTAATATATGTATAAGCGCTAATTTTTATCGATATTATTGTAATTCTTCTTAAAAGTTATATATTAGCCTAATGCCCCACTTATTTCAACAAGCTCCAAAATTTACAAATATTACTTTATACTTATTACTTTTTTATAAGTATTTTTTTAATCATTGGTAGGAGATATTAATAAGATGTTTTAATTGCATATATTTTTTAATAATTATTCAAAAAAGTGTTTTTTTATAAAATAAATAATTTTCGCTTTTTCCCCGAATTCACCATTTCAATCGCTTTAAATCGAACAATTTATAAGAATATATTTAAAATAAATAAAAGTGTATATGACTAACAGATATTTCATTAAAAACTATTTAAAATATATTTGCTTTGGTTTATTAAATATTATCACTCAAATAAAAATTTCCGCTTGAGGATTTAAGGTTTAAATTTGTGTTTTGTAATACTTATCGACCGTATTTTATACAGAGTTGTATGCATTTTTTAAATAAATTAATACCAACATCTATAAACAAAATCTTCGTTTTTTAAATTCAAATTCTACGGAATAGTAGAGAAAACAATTTCTTGCACATAAGAAATAGTTTTTAAATTCAATTTATTTTTTCATTCGAATATCAGCGAGGTATGATATGTTCAATTTCAATTAAATTGAAACCATCCGTTGTATAGTTAACTAATTCAACACGGAATAGACTTATATGTGAATTTGCAGATAATCGTTCACGAAGGTCATACTTTAATAATAAAGAAAAGCACTTGTGCTATAAAAAGGACTTTGACAAAAGAAAGAATTAGTATCGTAATATTGATTTTATGTAACTAAAATGCATAAAGTATTATTCGCCAGCAAATCCATTTTTGTATTTAATGTCATGTTGTTGTTTTTTAAAAATGCATATAATTGGTTTATAATCAATGTACTAATTTAAATATCCTAAAAACATAATTATCTGTTCATAACAATATGGAATCTGCTTAACAGTAGTCCTTATCTTGTTTGTATTGCACATTTAAAAAATATTTTAGTAATAAAATTATCTATTGCAAAAGTTGACACTCATTTTTAATAATCTAATGAAAGCATTGTTCAACCTCTGTATCTTGGCGAATAATTTGAATTCCCTTAATTTAACTTTACGATTTTCTTATCGAGAGAGGTTGTAAAGTCTCGAATCACCAAATGGGATTTTTCTGTTTGTATATTTGCCATTATTATCAGCAGAGAAATATATGGCAGAGTGGCATTGTTCTGTTTTATGGAGCTGGCATCTGAGAGCGAGTTAATACGGAATTCTCGGTGCTGAATAGTGGATAGGTTGCCCCTGGGGGTGATCTACTCGCATCCGTCTGGTCCGTCTGTTTTTGCTCCGTATTTCCCTTTCGGGCTCCACAGCGGCAGTCTCGTCGTCGTCATCATCAACAGCAGCAGCAGCACCAGAGCTCGGAACACTTGCTAAGCCAGCGAGAGAGATTCACCCGAGTTGAAATTGCATTAAAATACGGAAAGGAATTGCGCGTTTCCTCCAGCCATCCAGCAATGATAGTCCTCCTGATGGCTGTGATGCCATTATTCGTTGTCGTCCTTTCTTGTTTTCCGTTTGTCGCTCCGCTATTGCCGCCGCTGCTGTTGGTAATACGATCTACGAGAATTGGGAGTGAGATGGAGTGTCTAAATGCCTGGTTTAGGAATCGTTTTAAATGCTCCCACACTCCCCAAAGAATCGCCATAAACACAAACACCCTGCTGTATATGCCTTCAATGTCGCCATTCGTCAGAAAGAATGACATACTTTCCATTTGTTTTTTAACACTTTCTGTCTTTAAGTATAAAAAAAAATAAATTCTATGCTTTATAAGGAGAGCTTGTTGAAACCTTGAGAAGGAACAATTTCATATTCTGTAGGTAAAGAGTTTTTGAAAGTCCCATTGATTTAACTATGATAAAATTAAAAGCATACTGAAAAAAGGGATGAAAAAAATTAAAATATAACTTTTAGATTTTCAATTTTATTTGATACAATAATGAACTTAATAAAAAAAATATTAAGAAGAATTGACTATTAGAATTGATGTTTATGCATTTTTATAACATAAAATCGATATTATGGCACTAATTTTCATTTAAGTCGTTTTATAGCACCAGTGCTTTAAAGAATTCTTTGAAGCACTATTGTTTCTTCTTTATTATTAAAATGTATACTCCTTGAAATTTATCGAATTAATGTGGATGTCAGTTTCGTTGTGTATAGTTGAACTGTATTAGTTGTCACATCATAAATGAGGAAATGAAACAGAAAACACTGTGAGATAGAGTTGGAAATTTAAAAGCTCGTTTCGCTTGTGGCGTTAAAACACCCTAGTGTTTAATAATGCCTTATCTTATCAAACTAGTTATATAAATAACTATTAATAGAAAGTTTTATTAAACAAAGATAACTTGTATATTCTTACAAATTTTATAATAGCAAATAGATTTACTATATTATTTTCATTATGTTGATCAGAACTAAAAAAATTTAAATTTAAGAAATTCAATAAATTGTCAGTATTTTCAAGCACACTAATTTTCAAAGATATAAATTATCATTTGATTATTAAATTATATGTATCTGTTATTTGCATACAATCAAAAATTTGAAAATCTTTGTCTTATTCATGTGTTTTAACCGTTTTGGAAAAACTCAACTTTACACTTGTTTTGTAATTCTATTAAAAAATATAAAAAAATTTTACGTTTTTGCGACTGTATTTCACATGACATTGATCAACAAAATGTTCTATTTTGTGGCAAAAATGGCGCCTAACTTATGGCATTGTTTTTGTTTTATAAATTATAATGACTTTTATTCACTAATGGAAAAATAGCAAAATTTTCACGAGTGAAAAAAGTGAAATTTGACAGCATTTAAAACATTATTAAATTTTTGTCGAAATGGAACCAAAAAAAATTAAATAACAAATATTTATTTACAATTTTATTTAAAATTAAAAAAAAAGATCACGCCACTCTTGTTGACTATGGAAGATGTGTAATTCAGTTGCTTGGCGCTCGGTTCTACTAATGGAAGCCGTACCACGAGCGCCCGGCTCGGAATTAGCAACTGGTTGGCTGGCTGGAGTGGAATCGGTGGGATGGGGAGCGAGCCGCCCTCGCTGTTGGCCGCCCACCGTACCGTTTTGCGGGCAAATGTGCCGTCGATGATGCTGACGCTTTTCTCTTTATTTTCCACCGGGGGAGGTTTTGGGTGGGTTTTGTTCTGGGCAGCAGTAGCAGTGCAGCACCAGAAAAGCGATTGTGGAAAGGTGGGTGACTGTTCTGTTCACTTCAGTTCAGTTCTGTCTTTGCTCTGCCATTGCCGTGCTGATGTTCTGCTCTGGTGCGAGACTTGATTCCCATTTATTTCACCCCGTAATCCGACCGTTTCCACAATGACGACGTCGTCGGTGATGGTGATGGGGAAAGAGGAAAGGGGGATGCCACTTTTTGTGTGCTCTGTGTTCTGTTCTGGGCTCTCTGTCGACGTCGTCGTCGTTGTCGTGTGCTGATAATAATTTATTTCGTCCCATCAAAGTTTCTGCCTGACTCCCGGGTCAGCTTAGAGAGCACGCAGAGTGATGTTGGGTTTGAGGTGGGGGTGAGGGTGAGGAGGAGTATTTCGAATTCGGACGGATGGATGATTATTGTGACTGTCTCCCCATTGTCGGTCGGATCTGTGCTCGCTTATCTTTTCACCCCTCGACAGTCCGCATCTGATTGCTGTGATTTTTTAGACGTGGGTCGGATGGATACCGACCAAACAACATCCGTTTGCCTGAGGGTTCAACTTTTTTCTGCTCACTTCACTCCACCTCTCCATCCATATCCAGCCGTTGTTCTCTGGGTGCTATATTGGCCCGTTTGTCTTTCCCTCACGTATTTCGGTTCACTAATTTTTGTAGCGCGGCCGTGGCGGTTGTTGACGATGGATCGGGTGCAAAAAACACAACCCCCATCCCCATCTTCAACCCCATTCGTCTCCTCGCCTCTTCAGCCGCACAGCCATTCACAATGGCCCGGTAAAATTGCCAAATTGAAAAATTAAAGGCTTTTCCGACTCGAAGCGATATGTCCAGTAATTTATATTAGAAGTTGGAGGATATTTATTCGAGGAAGAGCAATAACAATTCAAAGAAAAACTGTAAAATATAACCATAGCACATTAGCTAACATTAGCACATTATTTGAAAAACATAGTGAAAAATTTGTCTATTAAATGTTTCCTTTTTATCTTTAGATAATAAATTTACACAAATTTTAACACAAAACTAATCATTATAGTATTTTTAAGCTATTATTTTCTTGAAATCGGGACTTTCTTGGTGAGATCCTTATAGGTTCTATATTATGAAATAATAATTACTTTTATCAAACCAAATTGTCTATTAAATATTAATTTTTAAGACTAATATCCAAACTAATTTCGAATTAAAATTCAAATTAGTCATTGATAAATGTTTCATTTCACTTTTCTACTTTCCGCATTTAAATTTGCATTTCAAATAATCCTGCAAACAGTTCCAAACTTTCCGTGCAAACTTTTCTGTATTGCGGAATATATGACATTGACCGACAGATTCCAGGCTTTCGGTTTAGTCATCACAGAGAATAATTAATGAGCGGACCGTCGAAATTTGGAGGTCAAATATCGTGATGTGGCACTAAGAGATTACAGTTCAGTCACGTCAGTCTCAACATACAAATCTGAATATTAATATCAAACTGACCGGAATTAATTATACTTTCCTCAATTAGGGTTAGAGTATTTTTAGTTAATGAAAAAATAATACATACTATAAAATAAACTTCAATTTCCTTTCTTAGACAGTTTGCAAATTAAAATAGTAATTTACTGTTTAAAATTGCCTTTTATAGTCATGTGGTGAAGGAAAACTTTCCGAAAAATATAAATTATTGACCAAAAGTAAGTTAAACAAAAAAGTGCAGCTATTTTGCCAACCCCTTTCTTGTACCTTAGTAGATACACTACAAAAAAGGTGGTACCAAGTTTAATTATCTATGAAAAATGCTATGTGTACAGTTTATGGTTTCCCTGTTTTAATTTTAAGAAAAATTTAATTATTAACTACAAATTTGAAGAAAACAGATTTACGTTCATGCAGTTAAAGTTAAAATGGAAATACTTAAAAAAAGACGAGTTACATATTATACCTTTAGATAAATGTTTGGAAAATTAGATGTTTCATTTCATTAAATTTATATCAGAAAATATTATCCACTATTGTGGCTCTATTAGCTGTTCTAATATATCATAGATGCACAAAGGGGGCGTATGAATATAACAAAATTTTCCGTTTTTACGCAATATCGCAAATTTGATTCAAGTACAGTGAACGCCGCTTATTAGTACCACGGTTAATAGGAACAATCGCTTTATTGAGCCAAAATATCTAGGAACGGACAAGTGAGGTGACGACAACTCAGTCTTTAGTTTAATTTTATTCACACTAATCTTGACCATGTGCCATACGCTTATTTAATCGACTGAAATAGTGAAAAGAGTAGGAAAAACCTCAAAAAATCGTCTCCTCACATGTTTTTGTTTGTCGATTTGATAGCACGTCTTTCTAATGTCAATTTTTCGGCCATCAATAAATTCATCACTACCTACAGAATCATATTTAAATGTTAAATAGAATGCTAAATTCAGTCCGTTTTCTTATTTACGTCTCTTTTCGTTCGTTATTACCGGGTGAGCATTAACGCTCAAATTTGTTTGGTTGACAAGACGATTGAATTATTTTT
>JXOV01014839.1:0-62018 GCA_001014945.1 Clogmia albipunctata
ATTCGCATACTCTCCCTTTGGCAACCAAAAAAGAATAATTACTCGTGTTTAATTATGGTCATTTTTCTCACGAGTTGATTAAATAACTAATTTTGGATATAAATATTATTCTCTTATTGCATTATAATCTTCAACAAATAAGAGTGACTATAAAATTTAAAAAAATGAAGACATGGTTTTGTAATATACGACTTTTTGTCTTATAAACAATTTAGTTAATCAGGGAAAGCATTAATATTCAGATTCCAAGAATTCTTTAATGCGTTCAATAGTTAAGAAGGAACTTTTTGAACAAAAATTATAATTATACTGCGGAAATTTACTGAAATGTAAAGCTATAACGAAATAATTTTCTGACTTCGTTCCGAAACGAAATACCGAATCGAGAAGAATAAGACTTAAATGTGGTGTGTTGAAGTAAGACTACTATTTGTTGTGAAATTAGCATAGATAATTTGCTAAAAATGCACTCAACGTTACATGTATCTTAAATTAAATATGGTTATTAAAATTGAGGCAACAATAATTGGAAAAAAATAAGAAAATTGATCACTTTTGTTATAAGCAATAATGAAAGAATGTAACAATTTTTCAGAGTTTAATGGATGAAAAGCTCTTAAGTCTAATGACAAACTAAATCAAAACCTTTACCTGGCATGGATTCGGGCGAACAAGACCAGTGTTTACAGCAGTCATCATCGGGTAAGTTGAGCAGTCTCGCATTTCTGGGATGGCAAGGAAGATTTGTGGGCGGCAGAGCTGGAACTGGAGGACAGGCTGGCCGGCATTCGACCGTTCCCTTTTCACAGAAGCAGTGCTGTTCACAGCCCGACAAACTGACTGGAATTTCAGACCAGTTGTCAAACTGTTGTCCTTTAAATTCACACGTTCCGTTGTCAATGCAACGCATTCTTTCGGGACAACACTTAGGAGCGATGGCTCTAAAAGTGGCTGGTTCTGGGATCCACTTCAGACAATGTGGATCGATGACATCCAGCCCAAAGGTGGATGGGCATTCAATTTTGGCACAATGAATACCATTCTGTCCACACATGCACAGTGAATCGCACTCGTCATTGAACTGTTCCCCCACATTGAACGATTTTCCCTTGAATTCACACTTTTTGCCGTTCCCAGTAGTAGTAATTTCACTTTTTTCTTCGTTGCTGCCTTTATTATTATCCATCATCATCTCCGGCATGGATTGTGACTGTTGCTCATGATCATCCAACGTTACATCACACAGTTCTATTTCACAACACGAATCATTGGGATCTTTCACTTTAACACATTGTTCTAAGATTGCGGTCTTGTTCATCATCGGCTGACATCGTGGCATGCACTCGACTTCCCCAGTCACCCCACAGATACACCGTTTAGCGCAATCCTCCTCGTTCACCGTCTGATTGACCTCGAACCGACGGTTCTCGAACATGCAGAATGATGCCTCCTCGCCTTTCGTTTTGGACGACGACTCTGTAAACGAGATGAAGTAGAAGAGTTTGATTGACACGTTAATGAGCGCACAGACAATTTGGATGCCATCGTCGTCATCTTCTTCTATAAGCTATGTTATGTTATATACCCACCATTGTCTATTTGCTGCACAGCCTCATCCGACTTCATAATCACCTTCTCTCCTTCCTGACCCGAGCACACCATTACCGCACAACAGTCATCATCTTTGGCGGGCTTCTCAAAGCAATCGGGGTCTTCGATAGCTTTTCCCCTCTTGAAGAACATTCCTGCACACCTCGGCACACACTTCCACTCACCATCGTCCTGGCACGTACATCGCTCGTCGCACTCCTTCTCCACCATCTCATTCATCTGCAATTATCCAGACTATTAATATTGTCGATTCAATTAAGCCCTTAGTGCAATTTGTAATATCTTGCAATTTGACATAGAGTTCCAATAAATAAATTAGGCGTCTGTTAATCAAGGGCTAACTTATACTAATGAAAAGTCCTTATCGGAGCATTTCAACATAAGGAAACTAATATTCATAATAGCTATCAGTTTTAAACCAACTTGCTATTGATTATAATAAGAGATTAAATTCAAATTCAACATTTGTTTATTATTACCCTTATTATCCAACTAAATACGTGTATGCTAAACAATTTAAGAAATAGAATTACTAATTTTTCCAGGCATTTTACTAATTTCAAAAAAATTTCTGTATTAATAATTTTGTCTTAACATCAATTGCAAAATCAATCACAAAATTTCCCATAGGGGGTTTTCCGAATTGTAAAACTTATAAATGACAAAGACTTTAACCTTCAAATAAGCCACGAATTTTATTTATCGTAAATACGATTTGTCATATATATAAGTATAGACTTGGATATGCTAATAACTCCCTTGACTAAAGCTAAGCATTAGTTTACTAAGTAAGCACCTTAAGTAGTGCTTAGTTTTATTATGATTTATGGACAGGTGGAGATACTGAGCAATATACTATTTAGGAACACTATAGAGGAGATTCGCAAGTGTTGTAATATTGTTAAATTATTGATTTTTGAATTTTCTTTTGACTGAATTTCTTTATCAGATACTTTAGTTATTTAAATGAAATTTTGTACGATAACAGTTTAATACATACAACATCCCAAAGTTCGTAAAACTCAATTCAATTATGTTTTCTGGACTTATAATAAGAAACAAAAAACTGAATTGCTAATAAATTTAAATTTAAATATCTTAATAAACTCACACACTTAATACAAATGTCAAAGAACTGTTACTTTCCATTTGATAAAACAAACTGATAACAATTGGAAAATGGAGATGTTCATTGAAGCGAAGCGGTGCTAATGTAGACAATCAATAGATTTAAACGCACGATTAAGCGAGGAAACTGATTTTCGGTTATATCGCGTGAGTAGAGTTTACGCTGTAAACCAGCACCAAGTTGTAATTTGGGCAGTATTGTTGAAAGGTATACCTTTACAGTGTTCGGGTAACATTGAATTTTCACTTTTATTTACAATAAAACGCACAACAACAGTATTCATCTTCCTCAGACAAAAAGCTGTAAATTACTCGAGATCATAAATCTGGTGAGCTATTAGTTTTTTTTTTTTATTTTTATAGTACATTGGAAAGGTCACCGTGTCAATTTACGATCGAATTGTAGTCGTGGAGGTATGAAAAGTCGTGAAATGGTTTTTCAATCATCAGAAAAAGGTGGCTGAGAAATTGGGGCAGTTTTCCAAGTCAAGTAGATGGCGATCTCTATGGACAGAGATTACTTCAATTGGACAACAGATCTCGTTTCCATAAAACGTCCAAGCCAGACACTGTTCATTCACCTTTCTCGGGTGCTCAAAAGCTCCGAGAGCAACCTTAGCTACGTGATGCGGTTTACCAACAGTTGTCGTTGGTGTAATTATGTCGTATATACCACCTTTATACGTTTTCGTGTTTTTGTCTATTCTGGTTTTTCTTTAACATTGTGCCATTTGGAGTGGATGATGGAGAATAAAAATAAAATTGAATGGGCTCTGCTGGGAGATCTGTGTAAAGACAGACACTGCTGTACACATTCCGCCGCTCTCTTCGCCACCACACAGCTCGGTTTTCGCTTTTGCTTAACTCTAATGAGAATCTAGTTCAAGCTATTTAACCGGCAGCCGAGCTGAGCCAATCTCCTAGCCCCCCGAGAGAGAGAAGAGACAGGCCTGGGAAACCGCCGAGGTGCCATGTTTATGATCATTGCGGGGTCCGTCCACAAAAGTGACGCGCGAAATTTCCACATTCATTTTCGATTTAATTCAAATTTGCAAGTAATTAGATGAAACAAAAACAATCGCACAATTTCTTTATATTTCATTATAATATATACTATTATAACAACCAAACGCCACCACTTTTAATATTGAAATCACGCATTTCTTATTTCACTGAGCCGGAGAATGAAAGTTTTATTTTTTAACATGCTGCTCCGCAAATAAAATGCAAATTTTATGCATGAATGGCCCCGATTATTTATCGGTGGCGATCGCCATAAGAAATCCAGTTCAATATTAATCGTTAGAATATTTTACAGTAGTTTATTATGGTTTTCGAAAGTCTAAGATAAAATTTAAAGTATTTTCTAGACTTATTTTCAGGTTCACCTTTCTAAAATGCGTGACTTTTTCTAGCATTTTTAAAACTAAAATTTGACAATAAAAACTCTAATCTTCATATTGTTTTCATTAAAAAAAACTCAAAACTTTAATTGAATCATAATTTTTCTTATATAAAAACGAAAGTGAATAAAGTTGAATAGGGTAATTTAGAAAATTTGCTTTGCAAATGAAAGGTTTGATAATTAAACTAAAATTAGTTAAATATAACAATGCCTGATTATCATAATGAATCACTAATTAAGTGAGCGAAGACAGGTTTTTCACCTGAGGGAAATGCCACAACCGAGTATTTAGACAGCAACAACTAACCGTCTTTGCCAGTCATGAATTCTAATGAAAAAGAAAACAACGCCGTTGAACGACAGAGAATTTCCAAATCACAAGAGAATAGAACTCTTTTCTGGAATTTTACAGTTAATGTTTGTGATGTGACTATTTTCTCTGATTAATTAAGATGAAAAAACTGTTTTTGGACATTTCCGAAATCCGATGTTAAAAATCAATTAACTCCATAAAGTTTTAATTGTTTTTTTGTGGAAAGAGAAGGCCAAGCGGAAATCAACGGGCATCTTCCGAGAGGCCTTGTATTTGGTTATTTTTGGCGGCTTTGTGCAATATTAGTTGATTTAAAACAAAAAGAAAAATTAGAATTAAAAATTTGATAACATTGAAAAATCACCTCAATTAGCTAAAATTGTGCCCTTTTTTAAATTGAAAGATTTAATTTCATGTAAGCAATACTATGACTAAAAGTAATAACACGAAATAAAAGCTTAAATGTCAAGGGAATAAACTGATTTCTTAAGTAGGTGGAAATACAAAAATCTATATGTGATTTATTGTGCAAATTGGCGGATTATGGAATTTCCATAAATGATTAATGCTAATTCCCTGAACTAAAGACAAAAGACTAAATCCATGTCTAAATTAAAGTGTTTTCAACTATTTTCAAATTTGGGGTATTAGAGTGTTCTTCTTTTAAGAAATAGTGCATAAAAGCAATTTTGACAAAGAAATTGTATAAACTAAGAGTTTGATCTAAATAATTTACTGCCGAAAGAGACAATTAACCTGTTATCAAGATTAATAATGACTTTATCAAAGTAAAAGCATGCACATCTTCTCTCAACTTCTATACTTTTCAGTTCACTTTTTAAAAGTATAAATGGAAATTTTCCAATAATTTAATTTAATATTCAAAAAAATTTCCATACTATAAAATTCTAAAAATACTTTAGATTTGAATGCAAATTATCATGTAATTTATTCAATTACAACGACTACTGCAAAAAGATTTAGTCGTAGGACGTCTCAATTTATCATGTTAGCAAAGCCTCCTCTTTGAAAAGACAAATGAGTGAGTCAAGAAATCGGACAGTGTATGAACAATACAAATTAATTACAATGAAATAAGCGTCAGTGCAAAAATAATTGAGAAGACCTATTTTGTACAATTCAAATAATCGAATATGACTAAACGATATTGATAGAGTGTGCCAAATACATTTTAAAACAGTCTAAATAACGAGACCTGAATTCATGTCGAAAGAAATAAACACTTTCCAACAATAAGATCCCCGTTAGAGAAGTTTCGACTTCTCAAGGCTAATAAGAAAAACACCTAATGGCTGCGCCGAAAACAACAACTTTACGGCTCTGATTCGGGTTAAATAGCATTTTCGCAACAATAAATATTTCGCCCGAATTATACATGACTCCAAAACAACAGAGAGTCGTCTTCTTACCTTAAATTGCTGGCCATTGTGGACACAATGTTTCTCCTTGGGGGTTTCTCCGGCACTTCTGGCCTCCTCGTTGTCCATACTGACGTCACTGAGATCGAATTTAATGAATTTGACTGTGGTGGAAGATGGGGGCGGTGGCTGGGTGACAAAACTCGTTATGGACGGACCATTTGTCTCATCATCTAAAGAACGATTTTTCGCTTTTAATTTTTTACTGCTGACATCCTCTTCCTCTTCTTTCTGTTGTTCTTTTGTTTGTGGTGCAGTGGGATGGGGTGTGTTATCATGTTGTATCTGGTCTGTAGTGTTGTCTTTTGTCTGTGAGGGAACGACAGTCGGCAAAAACAGTGATTCATTGCCGTCTTTGGAACTTTCTTTCACTGTCGCGTCATTATTCGATTTTGTTGTTTCGCTGTCACTACTCGGATTCATGTGATCATCATCATGGTCGAGTACGATCTCTTTCTCTAATACTGCTGTTTTTGGTGTAGTGGTGGTATTTGTGTCTAATCCCAACGCAGATAAAGATTCACTACTGCTGCTGTTGCTGGACCCCGGAATAATTGGGATGGGAGGACTGTCTGTAGTGGTGCTGTCTTTTTTGTCTGTTTACAACATGGAAGAAGAGGTATTAGTTCATAACTTATCTCTTGCCACTAAATTATGATCATTTATAATGATTTCAGAATGTTTATTAATGGGGTATTTCTTCCCAAAGTGTGCGTGTGTTTGCATTCACAATTAAAATTGCTCAACAATGACTTCATTGTTTGACAGTTATACTTTCATTCGAGGTGCTAATAAAATTGTCGTTGCTGGCTGCCTTAAAGACGAGCCACAGTCACACAGGGTTTGCAATAGCATTTTGGGAAGGTGAATTGCAATGTACATTACATGGCTTTAAGTAAATACACCAGCCATTCAATTCAAATGATCTCTGCCATTGACAAACTTTATTATGGTATTGGTAAATGATTAAATTATTAAACGCAAAAGATGCTAAATATGAAAGTGCTTGTTTGGCTTCAGCTAACAGATCGTGACTGGAAAAGTACTAGATATCTCGTTTTTCTTTACTTAAATTGATACTAAAATAGCCTTCAAAAGAACATTTTTTCTGTAATTCGCACTTTTTTTGCTTTCATAACTTTAATTTTAAAAGCAAACTCAATAAAATCAAGTGCATTGCATATTGATCTTTTATATAAACAAAGTGTATTGCTTAATCAATTAAAGTACTAACTACAAAATCCCAGTTTTTTATACTTGTGTGTTTATGTAAGACACTTAAAAATAATTTGAAGGTAGTTGAAACGCATAATATAATTCTATAATTGGTCCAAGTGCTCGAATTCAAATTTTATAATAAAATTGTGAATTAATACATAAGTATTTGACAAATAAAAAAGAACAATTATCAAAATATAGAAACAAAACGAAACATTTTTAAAAAGATCCATTTTAAGTCAATTTTAACAAAACATGAAACGTATGATGTACTTTTAGGAAAAAATCACCAAGTAAATAAACAGATTTAAAGCCTAGGGGAAGTGGAAACAATTTTAAAAATTATCTTAAACAAATCTAATTACATAAAGATCATGGGAACTCGGTAACAAACATTTTTTAATTTCATGTTACAATGATATCATTATATAAGTTGTTCTCATAATTTTAGGTAATTTCTTCTAAAAATAAGCAATGTTTTGTAACCACGTTAAAAAAATTAGGATTTGTTTTTCGATATTTGTAATAATAATTGTATTTTTGATAGTCCTAATTGGAAAAAGACTTTTAATGACTTTTACACTGATTTAAATTTCTGTAAAGGCGTATGGGCCGGGGTCCGGCCCTTTGTCTGTATGATCTTCTCCCTTAATTCTATTGATTTAAATATTCAATTGTAAATGAATTATTCTACCCCAATTTCTGAAAAGTGTACAAGAAAGTAGCATATGTATCATATTATTTTATTATGTAGATCCATATTTATGAGGTTAGCCTAATTGCTATGAAAGTGTTTATCTTAAAATCTGGACCATACTCTGTATCAATTACCTCAATTATTTCAAAGTTGTTTTCTAAATAATTTTGAGCTGAGAGTGTTACTTCACTATAAATATTTTGGGTGATCACACATATTTACGACTCTTTTCATTTTATTTCACGTTGATTGTTACCCACATAACCATCATCCACCAACCATTATGATGGTGATCAGAAATGGAATTTAATATTTTACCTTGAACCTGTTGGGCAAAAATGAGGGCGAACTGTAATCCAAATATAATGACCAACGAATGGACCTTCTTCATTTTGTGTACTAATAATTCTGCCTCCTATTCATTGATGTAAAATATTCTAACCGAAGATCCCTCTCGATCGTGGAGATCTTCACACAAACACACACGCACTCGAGCACAGGCAGAGGCACAGAATTCTAATTGCTTTTCAACAATCACAACACCACCTTAGACAATAAACGGATTCCATTTTTCGGTTTGGAATTTAAATGGGTTTTTATAATTTCTGAATTACGATCTATTCAAAGGTCAGCACAGATATACTTGATTTTTCTTGGATGAGACCTTTTCTGATATTTTTAATTCGTGGCACTTCACACATAAATTCCAGAAGAAAAACCAATATATTGGCCTATTTTCTCAGATCTTCCAATTTTGGAATGGCTCGCGCGCACTTTCTTATCGATTTTCCCCGTTTCACCACCAACAGATCACGTTTTCTTATCCAAACTAAGACGGCAATGATAATTGTGACTTAAAACAAGTGTTAAGAGAAGAAAACTGTTTAAAATTGGTTAAAACTTCACAGTTGAACTTTCACGAAGCTTGCTTTTCTTCGACTTTTCGATTTAAAATGAACGCTCTTCTCTCTTTGGCGATCGTGAAACTCCACAAACGTAAACCAAGTTTTAACACGGCTCAGGTAAATTCCTCGACAATATTTTTCTTTTTAATGAAATCTTTTCTAAGCGAAAAAGTTATTTGAAACAAAATTGTGCTATCACTACTTTGATTGATTTTATCACCATCGTCGACTACGATTTATTTATTAAATTTTGCTGTTTTGGTGATTAATTTATTTTTAAGGCTAAAAATAAAACACTTTTATATTTATTTAAGCTTTGAATTCAGATCTTTGTTGTTTAGTATTGACTATAATAGTTATTCATACAACTAATTGGATAAAATAATGGGTTATTAAGCACTAGGGCTTTTTAAATTCATGAGCATAGAAAATGCTTTAAAAATGGGTGTTTAATAATGTTTTATACATGTTTTATGCATTTTAAAATACGAATATAGTCAATTCAATGAATTTGTTCCACGGGAGTCATATTTTAATAAAAAAGAAAAAGTACTAGTGCTTTGAAGATTGATTAAAATACTTGTATTTTAAAAACGACTTTGACAGAAGAAATTTGAGTGCTATAACTTCAATTTTATGGATAAACATTTTTATTTTAAAGAAAGTTAGTGAATAAAATATCTAAGAAAAATCATGAACAAACTTGTTGTCGATAAATTTTCTATTCGTTGAATTTTACCGGTTTACAGGTGTATGTTTGGTCGCTTGCTTTAGTGTTGGTGTTGTGTGTTACTCGGAGAGAACTTAAGAATTAGACGAAGAAGAAAAGAAGGTAAAAGATCAAGAACTAAAAGACAAACAACAATCTAAAACAAAAACGTATTATTATTTTTTTATTATTAATTTCGGAATTCCATTCCACATCGGCTTTTATCTGCGTTGTCTTTTGCTTTGTATTCTTTTCAAAGATGCTGTCCCAAATTAAAAGTAGCATTTTTTCGTTTGACCTAAATATTTCTATTTAATAATTCATCGTCACTTAAGATGAGATGCATTCATAAAATATACTATATGTATAATATATTCAATTTAATTCAGCATAAATTAAAATTCCTAAGTAAAATTGATTCATATTTAAAATACTTTAAATGTTAGTTTATCACCTAACGAATAAGACCTAAGATAAAAATACCTCAACCAGCTCCCACAAATTTTTAAAACATTCAAATTTTTATTTTCCAACTAAAATTGAAAACAACGGAAAAGAATTTATAAATATGTATTAATTTCTTCTACAAGTTTTAATAAATAAAAAACTTATTTATTCAGGATCAATTAAAGTTTAAACAATTGATTTTAAGTTTCTTTATGGAGAAGTTTTTATATTCTTTAAAAAAATCTTTAATGTTACTTTTAAATTATAAAACCATCTAAAAACAAACAAATTTCAATTATTTAAAATTATTTTTATGTGTATTTTTTTTATAAATAAACATACAAAATTAAATTCATGAAATTTTAGAAACTATGAATAATCAAAATTTGTAAAGAAATGCGTGGACTTTTCATAAATGAAAGTGCATAAAATGGTGAATGTCGTCGTGGTCAAACAAACAGGTATTATAAACGCAAATTTGTTTACTCAATAAATACCGGATGGATACAACCCATCTTCTTTAAAGTTGTGCTATAAGAGAAATTTCTTTCAATCAACGTAGAAAACTAAAATGTTAAAGAAAAAGTTGTAATTATTGATAACTACGTTAAACATAATTATTAAAAAAAATCTATTTAAAGTAATAATGTGGAATAAAAATATACAACAATTTATACACAATAGCTCTTAAAACTTCACAATAATATTTAAAACATTGCGCAAAATAAACATTCAATAGTTGTCGATTAAATATATCTACAAAGAGTATAAAATTATAGTAGTAGTATTAAAATCACGGATAATACCTAGGTCCTTTATTATTTTGTAAATACATTGGAAATGAATCGCTTAATCGGTTAATACAGACATGGTCCCAGAGTGTTTTAATAAACGGCTTCGAATGTATTTTTAGATAAAAGCAAGCTTATCGTTTTCCTTCTCTGTCTTTCTCTATAAAAAGACGTTGTTTTTAAAATAAATCATAATAATTGAAATAAATTAATTCTTTTCAACAATTAATTAGCAATAGGTGCTACTATTTCCTCAGAGGCTAATTGGAGGTTCATGCCTATAATCATATGATAACCAAATTCTTGTAATAACCAGATTCTTTCATAAATTGATGCTAAATTGCATTAATGGCAAAATTGTCGTATTAAATTTTGTTCTATCAAAGGGTTTTTAAAGCACTAGTCTTTTTTATATTAATGAAGTACAGATTATTTAAAACGCCTAAATGCAAGCAATTTCTTATTTAAAATTTCGGCCAACGGATGAAATTTTTTGATCGCCAGAAACGGCCTGAAGATCCGCTCCTTCAAATCCGTACTTACTTTTCCTAAAATAAAAAGAGAAATCATAATTTTGTTGCCAATTAATTTTCTTATAAAAAGTGGAAAAAACCGTTATTTTCAAATTTTTGAAGTTGAAAAAAGCGAACCTAGCGGCCAATTCTTGTACTATTTTTATCTTGTTTTTTTCGTAATCGAAATTCAAAAATTTAAATTTCGCGCCATGTTTATTTTTATTAATTCAATAATAATATTTTAATAATAATAAACTGTCAACGGGCTGTCATTGAATAAGTTGTCAAAGAAAACGAAGAAGAAGAACCTGAAAAAAAGAAAGAAGAATATTGTCCAAAATCGAAAACTTTTCAAAAAAACTGGAATTAGGCTTCAATAAGTCCTTCTTTCGTTTATAATCGATTCCTTATCATTAAGAAAATCAATATCAGTGATAAAAATGGGCTCGGTGATGTGAAATAGTGGAGTAAATTGGAATTGTTTGTGCGCGTAATTTTATCGTCATCGTTCATCATTGGAATTTAATAAAATAAAATAAGTCGATGGAATGTGGTCATTATCTGCAGTGGTGTGTGCATTTTCCAAAGTTGGGAGAAAATCCAATCGAAATTGGTGAAAAGTGAGTGCTTTTGGAGAGTGTGCAGCAATTTTCTAGTATTTATCGTGTCCCATTGAGAAGAAAATGATGAATGTTTTCGTGTAACCCAATTATTATTTTCAGTCGTTTTGTGCGTCGACTCAATTTCGGCTGATTTTTATTTTTATTACATAATAATTTGACGACGACGATGAAGGTTTTCTCGACATCGTAAAAAGCAGTGTGCTTCTCTTAAAACACAAATCGCAGTGGCTTTGTGAAGTTTTTGTTCGGTTCCAAATAAAAAATCCATATTTTAGAGCAAGAAAGGAATGAATGAAGAACTGTGCTGTTGTCAAGCGAAAATCGATTTTCCTCGACGGAATTGTGTTTGATTTGTTCGGTAATAATACGGAAGATTCGCAAGGAAAATCCGCTTAATATAAAAATGTGAAAATCTGTTAATCATTGTGTTGGTGATTTGTAAAGTTGTGTGTGTTGTTGCGGCGGCTTTTGTTTCTCTCCAAATGAAATCGATATCTTTTCTAGGTCATGCAAAGAGCCCCACACAACACAGCCAGAACTAGTAGATTAAAGCAAGGGCGATTGTTTGTCCAGGTGATTCTTGGAATATAGTAGATAAGGTGTGAAAATGGGAAAATAATAGAAAAAATATCAATATTAAAAGTGTTCCGATTCAATCAATAAAGTGGTGAAAACAAAATTTGTAAAGTGTTTGTGAACCCCAATCTTAATTAATTCAGTGCTTTGTAAAATTATTATGTGTGTCGTTCAGCAAAGGAATCACTATTATAGTCTTCATCAAAGTTGTCGTCTAAAAGACCAGCAGCCTTCGAAACAGGTAAAAGGACAGTTTTTATTAGTTAAGATTAAGTAGAATATAATGAGTGCTAATTGGTGTAATAGTATTTGTTGTTTACTGTGGTTGCTTCGACTACTTCTAATTAAATAATCTAGTTATCGTTTTATGACGACCGATTTCACTTTTCTTAACTCGAATTCCTTTCATTTTCTGTTCAATAAGCTCCTTTTTGTTATTACTCTAAACGTGTGAAACGGGTACCTGGTCCAGTTATCATTTTATGAGCCCCGGCATAAGTCATAAACAAAAAGTGTGAGGATCATAATCAGGGAGGATAATAGAATTATATTGGTCTGATGGTAAATCCATAAAGTTTACACGATAGCCCGACAAATTAGCTTTTATGACTTTAGCTGACGGGACTGGCTGCCAGTGGTCAGATTTTTGTCAATGAATTCAACCTTGACGGGGCAGAAATTGGCCAGGAAAGCGCCACGACTTAATGGAATTTGTAATAATTGTTCGGGCTCTGCGTTGAAAGTGCGTTTGTGTTGGTTTGCATTATTTTTCGGTCCCTGCATTTTTAACGCACATTTCGTTGAATGCAGGGCTGAAAGCAGCTCTTAGGAAAATGTGTATTAAAGCGGGGAGAGTTAAAAGGCCAAAACACCAGCAGATGTTGTCTCCAACAATTCCAGGGATGATGCACAATTAAATGCACAACCAAGAAGCACCACCTTGATTCAATTTCAAATTTAGGGCTCAAATGCGCGATCGTGACTGATAATTACTAATAATCGACCAGGTAGCAATTTATTTGAAATTCAATTAATTCTTATTTCATTAGGGATATCTTTGGGAAAGGTTCAGCCAAGGCTTGGTAAAATGCACATCTTCTATTCGTAATTTGGATTTCTTTACTCTTCATTATCGATTATGGTAATTGATTGGTATTAATTATTTTGATTCAATTAAATAGTCGGAAATATGTTCATCCTTTTAGTTAAACTAGATCATGGCTATAAAAAAAGTTTAAGTAAAATTTGGTCTTTTCATTTATTCGTTAATATTGTTTGTTTTTTTATTAGATTCAAGAATAATCATTTAATTAATAAATTAATTGATAAATATAATCAAAAAATGATTATCTATTCCAATTTTATTTATGGTTTTTTCTATAATATCTTTTAACTTATATTTCAATGAATGGACCTTTAATAATGATATTCATTGATTAATCGGTTTCGTTTAATTCTATTATTACCGAGAGCCGGTAACCAGTTCTTGTATAATTTAGTATGGTCAATTTAGTGGGAAATAATAAATGGTATTGTCAGTTGAAGTGTGCTTATTGCAGAGGAGGGTAGGGCGGGCGTCAGAACAAATGCTAATAACGGTAATAATGCTATTTACTGAACATTGTAAAAGAATGCCACAACAAGGGTGATTTGCAAATGCAATTTGCTGTAACGGAATTTTGCTTCCGGATGGACACACAGTTAAGAGGATTAGCCATGCGTTGTTTATGTTTATTTGCCAGTCAGTTGGTCTCTGTTCTTTTGTTTTGATGAAGTTCTATGTGTAGTCTGGGTGCGAGTTAATTGGTGCAGATTTCTTGCCTCACTGTCTGAAGAAGCCCAGAAGAATGTGTGTTTGGGTGTCTGGTCTGGTCGACTGATGGTGCTGACTCTGCTGCTATTGGAGCTGGGGTTGTAGTATTGAGAGTTTATATCTAACTGCGGGAGGGATAACGACAACCACGACGGCATCAGAAGTTAAGAGTACGGAGGAGAAGAAGAAGTAGATGAAGAAGGACGAGTTGAAGTACTGTTCCAAGTAGCAATTTGTTACGCTTGAATGGAATGCCAATATTCTGCACACCACACTATTTCTCTCCCGTCCCATTCCGTCCTTCTTACGTGACTTTGGTAATGGAGACGAGTACTGCTCTACTCTAGCTCTGGCTGACTCTCTGGCCAGACAGCAGACATATGGAATGTGTCGGGCAAGATTCTATAGGGACGTGTTCTGAACCATATATTCAAATTTGGGTGGCTTTGCAGTAAAAAAGAGAGGGATGGATGGATGGATGGCTGGAAAATGAATTGATGAATCGAAAAGGAGGAAATCAAAATTAATTAAACAAAGAACGTTTTCTTGTCATGAATCTTTATGCTTGTTTGCTCAAATTGGCAACCAGACTGTGGGGTGGTGAGGTTAAGAAAAGGAAGAAATAGTAAAGTCACCCCTCTATTTCCATATGGTTAGGAAAATTATACGAACGTACAGAAGTTGAATTTAAATTTTCACTTTTATTGCACCCTTTTAATATTGTACGATTCTTTGGAAATTAAGTTGTGATACTGAATAAGGGATGAATTTGTATTTTGTACTGTGCACATTAATGAAATTCTGGTGGATACAAATTAAGAATTATTTCCCAAACGCGGGGTGGTAGATAGAGAACTATCTGTAAACTGCTGGTCCTGGAGGAGGTACAAAAGGCAATAAAGCGAAATAATTGTAATAAATGGTTCGTAGAATACAAAGGTTCAAGACTGTGATTTTGGTGTTATTATTGGACATATAGAGAAAGGCAAGAAAATGAGAAGAAACGGTAGAATGGAGCATATGGAAAGGGTTGTCGGGCAAAAGTTATATTTGGCACAAACTTTTAGTTTTGCCACTATTCCATTAATGCCATTATCGCTGTTATAAGATGGTTACAGTGAAGTGTAATGAAATCAGACCAAAACATGTTTAATGTGACATTAGTTGTTTAAATTAAATATTGTATTATGTTTTAACAGAACTCAATTAGAATCTTATGGTTTAATAGTAAAAAACATTTTTCAAAAAAATAAGTCTGTAATGTAAAAATATGTAAATTTAATCTAATAGCTAATTTGTATGTTCTATAATTCTGCTGATTACTTTGAGACTTTAAGTGGTAAAGCTCTAAAGTTTTAAATTAAACAATAAATTTGATTACAAATACGAATGTCATAAAAGTTTATAGATTAACTATTTAGTCAGCAGTTAATTTGTTTATCTGTAAATGATTTAAATCAATGGATATTCCATACAATTTTTGTTTAATTATTGAAAGTTCATAATGATGGTTTATTTTAAATAAAGTTATTTTGTGTATATTGAAATTTATTGTAACCTTTTAATTTAATTTAAAAAAATAAGACATTGTGATAAACGTTTATTGGAAAATACTGTAATAGAAAGAACACGGGAAGCGGAAATTGAATGTTATTTGCTGAAGAAAGGGTTGGAAGAGGGTAGGGCAGGAACGGGGATACAAATACGGTCTTGTTCACCTGCTGAAACTTTGCCAATGTACGATAGAGAGATAGCGGAAGAAGGGCAGAGGGTGGAATTTAATTAGTTGAGCTAAAGTTTCGCTAATAGGGTGACTGAGGGTGGGGACTCATTCGGGATAATGTTGGCGACAATTTATTAGAAATGGGAGTTTTCTGACAACAAAAGTCCAATCTCTTTGGCTCGTGTTTTTGGGGATTGGTTTTGTGTTGTTACAAGAAGAAATTGGATCCGGAGGAGAAGAAAATGATGACGACGACGACTGTTATTTAATGAAACCAAGTTGCCTTTGGGCGCTTTATCTAAGGTCGTCTAATATAAATATGTACACTCACACGGCGACAATCATGATGTGGGTTCTTTTCTGAACCAACCGAACCGTCGCACCGCACCGTCAAAGAACAGGTGGAGAGAAAATTGTTTGGGACTGATGTTTTAAATAGATTATAGGTGGATTGGTTTGGCAACGGCGGAAGCCCATGAATGAAATTTAAATATCTCCTTTTATTTTGGTCTTTCACAGCTTATCGATTATCCAATCGACGCTGTTGGTTTCATTAAGAATTCCACTTTTGTTTGGAACGTGTTTTTGGCAAGTGCAGCGCATGGCTTAGTAGTGAAGAGAGGGTAAATCAAGATTTATATTAGTTTAGAAAATGAGAATGTGATAAAGGCACTTGACGTATTTTATTACACAGGCAATAAAGATAACATTTCTAGTGATTTAGTGCTTATCTTATTCTTCTTAAAAAGATTGCGTAGATTTTATTCTTTACCGACTATTGTGAATGATAAATAAGTTTCACTTTATCTTATCTTTATTTGATTTTAAAGACCTGTTCCTGTAGTAATAAAGCAACTTTTGTGATAGAAATTGAGTGTTGATATGATATTAGAAGAAATATATTACATTTTATAGAAATTTGCAGGTTTTTTTTTATAAAAATATAAAGAAATAAAGTCAGACAAATGTTATGAAATTGACAATGGGAATGAGTTATGAGTTATAAGTTTTTCTTTAATATTTCCATCCCAATTTGTTCTATTTTAGTTGCTAATTTTGTTTAAAGCAGCAGTAGACCGATTTCTTCTTTGTAGTTTTAGAATATTTCTTTTTCGAATTAAAATAAAGGTCATGTATAAGACTAATTAAAGACATAAATTAGTGAAATGTTCTTTGTATTTTAATATAAGTTTCATTAAGTAGCTAGAATGAATTGGCTACATAATTTAATAAATTTAGGGGCGAGATGAAACAGTTTTCGGTGGTAATTAAGCTGGTCAAATGCATGAATAATGAATCCCGGAATAGATGATGTTCTTTGGTCGAGGAGTCGGGTCGAGGCAAGAACGTCAGCGATGAGGAACGCTTATTTTGTTTTTGTTTCTCCGCCTTGGATGGAGTGGAATGATTAAAAGTATAACAGAGACCCATTTCTTCTGGTTCGGTGATTTTGACTGGTAGGAAAAAAGTGAGAGGGGAAGGGTGTTTTTATAAGTATTGGGGTTGGGTGTCGAATTAAGTACGCGTGGAGCACCTTTTTTTAATTAGTCATTCCTTATCGGTCTATTGTCATCTAAAAAAATTCGTTCCACCGTCGTCGTAAACAAGGCAGGGAGTTTTCCTTGTTTTCATTTTATTTTATATTTCGATCTGGAACTTGGTTGAGACCATATGGTCGATGAAGATGTTGAGAACAATGGATATTCTGGATAATTTGTTGGACATTTTATGTTTAATGTTTACATTTTATTTCGATGTTTAAAAGAAAACGATGATTCTGACTTTAATTAATGTCGTAGTCTTTTTAAATTGATGAAAATGAGTTTCTTTATTATAACCTAAAACTGTATTTATAATATATTTATAAAGTTTGTGTAATCATCGACATTAAATGAAACGTTTTTCCTTATAATTAAATCCAAGAGATTGTATATTATTTGTTTAATTAATTTTTTGCGTCACATTAGTGCTTATGAGAGGTGTATAATTTATCTATTTTTAGATTAGATTTAATTGGTTAAATGGAAATATTCTTTCACTTGTCAAATTAGGCATAATAAAATTTTAATTTCGAAAATACCAAAAAGCCAAATTATTGTAAATGATTGGCGTTACCCACCTGGATGTAGAAAAATATGAGTTCTGGCTCTATGAACAGAGTGAGAGAGACCACTCCGTTCTATTGTTCTCCAAGTGATTATATCATTTAGTTTGTGAACTTTAAGATTCACTTTTTATGGCATAAATCATTTTGCTTGGCAATTTATGGGGTTCATAATAAATGTATGATGCCCGGTATTAAAAGAATGGTTAAACACTGGAGCTAAAGTGGATTGTGGGAGGAAAATGAGACCGACAACGACAACTGAAGTAGTAGTAGTCGAAGCAGAAGAAGAAAAAGTAGCTATTTATAATGGAGATTTTTGTCGTTAATTGTGAGAGAAATCGTTATCTGAATGTTACATAATTGGCTAATTATAATTGTTTGGTTTTCATTGTGTTTTTTTTTCTCTTGTTCTTGCAGCGGATATTCTTGGTTGAGGGTTCAGCAGGACGGCAAACGAATGGCAGCGGCTAGTGCCGGTACTTTGCCGGTACAAGGCGCTTCGGTGCCTTTGCCAGGACCGTCGTTGGCCCAACAACAGCCATCGCAACAGCAGCAGCATAGTCATCAGGTGCAGCAGCAAACTCCTCTTCACCGCCATCAGCAGCAGCATTTGAGCACCTTTCAAAGCGGTGCTTCAGTAGAAGGATTAGTTGTTAGTCAGCATCACCAGTCGCAATCCATTTACCACCACCAACAGCAGGCCTCTGTGGTGGCTCCCAATTTGGTATCTGGCTGGAGGCGATTGGTGACTAATGGTGATATTGTTTATATTAGGTGAGTAATGCAAAAAAATAAGTTATGCGGTTAGAAGGATTGTTAGATAAGATTTGAATGCGGTTTTGGCATTTAATGACCTTAAGAATGTTGCCATTTAAAAAAGACAATAAAAATTTTAGAGGAAATAATCTTGCATACCCAAAGATTGGTTTTAAATTGATTTATTTAAAATACAATGGCAATAAAATCTGGTTATTAAATTCGCTTAAATAGATTTCAATTTAAATAGAATGATGCCTCTCGCTGATCGATTTCAATTGATTGATAGGGGATCAATTTTTATTTAGTTTCTTGTACGAGAAAATTGTTCTGTATTTCTCAATTTTCTAAACCAATAAAAATTTTAAAAGCCATTAGTTTTACGATCGTTGTGAAATTATTATTAAAAAAAGTACTCGAGAGGCGTACACTAAAGGTATTTATGTCATTTGGGTGTAGAGAGATGACACCCTCTGTGTAATGGGATCCATTGACGAACGCGAATTACATACAATTTAAAATTCGTTTTGCCATTATTCAAAAGTGGATCTGCGTGTGCCGGTCTCATTTTAATGGAGTCAATTTTATTATATGACAAAATCCCATGGGCTCAAATGTAATTGCTATTAAAACGGTTTTAATGGCCTCGTCATTATGAATTTAGAATGTAGATTAAGTTTTACTACGAATAAAGTGAGAGAATGAAGGCATAGTATGAAGAGAAGAAATTGTCGCCAATTTTATGGGAAAAATAATTGATACATCTGCAAAGGCTTTGAGATTCCAAGAATGATTGTTAAATGCGGAGCCGACTATAAGGCCTCAGAAGAATGTGTCTTTTGTAGAATATTATCGATTGGCATTTCGTTTTTGATAAGAATCGAATGTGGGGATTATCAGTAGCTACTTGAGGATTAAAGACGCCGATGACATATGGACATATTTACACAATTTTTTATGTCAATATGTTGAGAATAAATATGTCTTGTCCCTTTCTATGTGGAAAAGTGTGAATTTCATAAACCAATTGTTTGACTTTGATTTAAGTATTAAAGTATTTATAATATTTCCTTGATTAATTATCATGTAAATAATATACACAAAAGAATAAATTTGAATTTAATGAACTCGGAAACCTCTAGTGAATTACCAAGATTGATACTAATTTGAATAAGGAATTTTAGACAATAGAATATTTGGGTAAAGATTTGGCCAATTTGTTTTAAATAATATTATAAATAATTTTCATTTACATATCTGTGTTATTGTTTGCTGTTTTTGGGAATTAATAAAGTGAAGGGAATTTATTGAAATCAAATTAATTCACTGGAATAACATATATTGAGAAGAAAAGATTGTTTGAGTTTGTCTCTTTTAAAATTCTATCCCCTAGCTAGACTGAGAAACGAAATTGAATAAGGGAAGATGTTTGTCTTTGAAAACATGGAAATGATGAGAACACAGTATTCATAAGAGTTGAGCAGACGATGTTTTGATTTTGAATAAAGTTGAGGCGACCCTTATAAGATAATGCCATTTAATGTTGCGCTGTTTGCCATCCCCTTGCGTTTGAACAATGTAAACTGGAACAGTCATTGGAACTTGTTGTTTCACTGGATTGTAGAGAAACTAAACTGTGGAGATGAAGATAGAAAAGGAAAAATTGAATAGAATTTGAAATTAGGTAAATACGGTGGGCATGATTCGTTATTGGCGTTAAATTTAAAAATCTCCGGCCATGAATAACAGTATTATCGGGAATGGGATGATGGGGAACTGAGGATGGTTTTGTTAAAGGGCGATAAGGTTGAAATCGGAAGAGGATATAGACTTTGTTGAAGGGATGTAGGCAATTAAAATGTATAGTAGTAGAGAAGAGGAGATTCTATGAAACATGTGACGAGGGGAATCCTGTTTTTTCTTCATCTTTTTTCGGTTGTGTCTTGTTAAATTTGCCTTGCTGATGTTTTGTTCGAGGAGGACGAAAGGGCAGACGATGAAGATCAGTGTGGTAGGTATTTAGATTTTGAATTAAATATGGCACGTTGTAAATCTTGAGAGGGGTCTTGCCTTGTCTATGGCTGGACGTTTTTATTGGACCAATTTCTATGATGTGGTTCGGGAATTTATTACCCAGCTATTGGGATGAATCATAATTAGAATGAATTCAAAAAATGTTGTGATATTATTAAGGCAAATCCGGTCTTTTTGAAAATACTAGAAAGTAGATCATAAATCCATTTAATTTATCATTTTATATATAACTTATTTCACACTCTTAGATCGACGTAAGCAAATTAAATATTTATATTCCGTATTATCTTGAACTATTTTTAAAGTTATTGTGTACGTAAATAAATAAATAATCTGTAAAATAACTTTCGCTTTAAAATATTTTTCTTTTTTGTACTCTTTTTGCCTTGGTTTATTGAAACAGCTAAACATAATTCAAAGATAATTTTTGGCAGTGTGACACATTCTTTGCTTTGTTGCTGGGGTAAAATTTATGGCTTTATGGTGTATTATATGGAACATGAAATGATTGCGAACAATTGCATAAATAATAAAAGTTGGTCAAAAATCACAAGCCGTTTTTCTGTAGCAAAGGAAACCTTTTTCACTCTCTGGTTGTATTTGGAGTTAAGGCCTAGGCTGGGCCATATTTTCTGCTAGAACAATGGCATTTTAAAAAGTCAGGCAATTGAACGGGTCCGGTCAAAAAGTGAGTTTAACAAAGGAAGAATGGACGACGTCGAAAGGAAAACACCAGCAGTGAAAGAAAGAGGAGAGGTTGTATTGTTCTTAGATCATTTAAAAAAGAGAGAACTGGTGATTTTGTTCTGAAGACCGAAAATTTGGACTGTGTCTGCTGTTTTGAGTTTTAATTATTAGAATTGAAAACGTCCCAGACGTGAAATTGGACATGGACACCCAACTTGGCGGAACAAATCGCCAGAACTATACAGATACGAGAGGAAGTACATAAAAGTTAGTGGAAAGGAAAGGAGAATGTGACTATTGCTTGGTCACGTTGACCATATCGAAGAAGATGGGATTTGTGTACTGAAAGGAAAAAGAGATGAATATCATTGGCCTTAGAAGAGCTCATTAGTATTTGAATTTGAGATTAGGTTTAATGTTTTTTTGTCTTGTGTTTTTGGAAGGTGCCTAATAAGGGGTTTCGGTGACACTAAAATCACATTCTCATGATTAATTACAGTGGGGCCATAAAAGCGGCTACATAGTTGTTTGGTCATTATATTTGTTGACCCATTCCATTCCCAGTTCCTAATTTGGGCATTGTAATATGGCGATTGTCCGGTCATTATTCGATGTTGTCATATTAAATCTCATCGCTAATAATTTTTTTTCTTCAAATAAGTTCCATAGCGAAATGAGCTAAGGAAAAAATAGCCAAGAACCATGGCAAACAATTGATGGGTAATTAAAGGCGATAAAGAAGATGATTGTTGTGGAAAGGTCGTTCGCCTATCTTTGGCAATAAAGAAGGCAATAATGTGTAGATGGGTGAGGCATCGAAAAATTATTATTAGGAAAGCAATTAACACTTGCCAAAAGAATAAATTTCAATCTTTATGTTTGTTTTTATAGAGTATATAGTCACAGTAAGGTGCTAATCAGTTGGTACATTTTAAGGTCTATAATCGAAATAAATCAATTAACAGCACTGACTTGTTTGACTTTTCAAAAGTGATTATTGGAATAAATGAACATGGAGCCTGATTGTATTGGATTGGACTGGACTGAATCGAATAGAAAGTTTCTTTTTACGGCCTCAAGTGTCACATTAATTGTGATTCTATATGTGATGTCATGGTGAACAGTGAGTGACGAGGTGTTAAAACACTAATCGTGTCTAGATTATAATTAGGTTTTAAAATATTGAAATTGAATTTATTTGTAATTGTTTTTAAAATGTATTCTAATTTTTATAGAATAAATAATATTTGTATTTTATTTTCAACAGTTTCAATATTTTAAAGTTCAATTCCAAATTATGTTAGGACTATTGCCAAAGAAGTTAATATTGTTTTTAATTTTCTAATAATAAAATATAATTTATTTTATTTATCTTTTAGTTTCCTTTTATACAATTTTGTTGATTAGGCTCCAGTTTAGTAAATACTTATTCTTGTAAAGTTATTAAACAAATCTAAGGTACAAATTTTTAATATTTTTTAAACATTTAACGGAGGAATATACTATATTATATATTGTATAATCTTATTTGAAATATTGAAAAATTAAATGAACTTATAAATATGTCTTTGCCTGTAAGCTTAGTTGGGCCCTAGACGACGATTATGAACGTCATTCTGTCTCTGAATCTAAAAGGTGCATGCACGGTTAATTAGTATGGTGTAGTAGTGGAGATTGGATTGGAATGGTTTCGAAATCATTTGTATGGTACAGTGTGTAACACATTTAAAGACATGATGGAACAATGCTGCCGCTGCTGGTGCTCTGCTGACAATGCCTGCCATGTTAAAGCTGGTGAAGGAGGAGGAGGAGATGGGTGTGTGGGCATGAAGGCAGCAGCAGCAGCCACAGAGCAAGGCGAAGACCAAAACGAGAGAAACATTTCTGGCTTGGCTAGATGATTGTGTTTAAGAGAAGGCTGAAGAAGAAAAAGTCGGATTTACAATAATGACAAGTCTACAGCAAAACATGGTAATTGGAAATTGTTGCTGTGACACATTTTTCATATTATTCGAGCATTCTTGATTGGGAAAATAAAGTTAACTTTAGCAAAACCAAATTGAAAACTGTATAATAATACTAAATATAGCGTTGATTATTCTTGGCATAGAAATTTTTGCGCATCATATTGATATTGGGACATTGTTTGTGACGTCGGAATTGAAAATAATTAATCTGTCAACAAAAGATGAAGAAATGATAAAAATAAACATTTTGCAAAATGTACGATGGCGGATTTTGAAGTGTTTTTGCGTGGATGTAACAAAGAAAATTACGATTTCGGGGTTATTTAATTAGCCGATAATGGATGGATGTTTTGATGGTGATTCAAATTGATTTTTGGCGAATTTTATGGTTTTTCGTGGAAGCGAATATGGTTTTTTAAAATATAGCGATTTATTTTCCGAAAATGGTTGTTGTTTTCGAATAAAAATTTAATGCCGTTTTATCTATTTCTTTATTATTAATTTTAATTTGTACGGTTTGATTTATGGGCCATTTTTTGTCTTGACTATGTCATTAGCTATTGACTGGTATTATTAAGATTCAAATCGCCATAATCGTGTCTAACGTGATTATGGAGAAATTTCTTTTGACTTGATTTTATGGGTTTCTCATTCTGTTTGATGGAATTAGAAGTGGAGATAAAAATGCCTTTAGAAAGAGTGATGTGCTTCCCGTTTTCGTGTTTTTATATAGAAACTGAACCTTTCATTAGGCATTATTTTTGGTGCGCGCAAAACCGGTTTTTGTCTAAGGTGAATTTGAATTGAAGAAAAAAAAACACAGATAAAGACCAGAATTTTGTTCTGGTGAACCGGGAACAATAATCACCAATTGGCGGCCTTTTTTATTTGGATATAATTGACGATAAACAAATCGGTTTCCTTTGGGGGTATTGATTGGGATGGATGTTGGATAACATGGTCCGGGCCAGGGCTTGGTCTGAAAGTTATAATTTCGTGGGAATGGTATCGCCAGTCACGTTTTAATTTGTCAGTTACAGAGGAGGGCTAAGTTTTGTTCAAATGGTGATAGTCATCGGTTTTGAAAGATATGCTGTGTTTTAACAGAGGGCTAATGGCTGGAATCGAATTAAGTTTGATTATCCGGTCAACAAATTGTTTAAAACTTGCAGTGGAGGGTCTCGGGGGAGGATAGAGTCATTGTCTGATGAGGACAGAATAATGGATGGAAAGTTGCTACAATATTAATTCAATTAGGTGCAGCGGATTAGAGTAGGGCGCTTTACTTCAGGCAAGGGAGTTGAGAAGCTCGGACTGGCTGGTGTTGGCTCAATTTCAGCATTAATAATTAATTGAGAAAATTTCCATTTTTCTCGAAAATTTATTTACAATGTTGAATTTTTTAAGGGGGGATGTCAATATTGTGTATGACTTATAGACTAATAAATTGTAGGTTGTTTAAAAACTTTTGCTACTATTTTTCTTAATACAATTAATTTTGAATAACAAATATTGTAGTTTTCTATTAAAATTGTTACGAGTATTTATCAGATTACTCCCTTTTAAGTTTACTTTAAATGTATTGAATTTGGAAACAATTTTATATACAATTTTTGTATTTTATGAAGAGAGTTTGTGTGGTGGTTGAAATTGTTTTTGTCTTAAATACATTATTCATGAACAAGATGGTGCAAATTGTTCTACTTTGGAATAAATTGAAGACGAAATGTTATTGAGAGCACACGAGTATAAAATTTTATTGTATAAAGCATGATATCGTCTGCCAATTCAATTAGGTCAGTCTTTACAAATGAATGGAATTAATCTGCCTTGAATGGCAGACACACATTTATGATAATAATAATAGCATTGGGGGATTGCGTTTACTGATGCGAAATATGAATTAAGCGCGGAGTGATTGTGGAAATAAAGGTGATTTTCCAAGGTCATTTGGATAGCGACTTAATCGTACAGCGACGACGAATAATCTGTTTATTTTAGGAATTTATTGAATGACCTTCAGGCATCAGCCAAAAACCGATTGAGATTTGATTGGATGATGGAGCCAATGATAGTTGTATTTTTATTATGTATCAACAGCAGCCAAATGTGTGAATATTGTGAGATTTTGTTGGTCGATTTAACACTTGTTTTAAACTAACTTGAATGTTCCTCCATACGACGGATTATTTGTACAAGACGAGGTTTATTTGAATTTGAAATAAACACCTTATGATTACTAAAGAGAAACAATAGTTTTAGGTCATTGGGGAGTGAGTAGAATTGGTGCGGGCTTGCTTTTTAATAATGAAGTTGTTTACTCTCGAGTAAAAATTAGGTTTATTTGGTTACGAAATAAAGGGTTATGTGCTCATTGTTTACCATTATGGTAGCCTATTACAGTTAAGATGGGTTTATCTGGTAAGAAACGAGATTTTGTGGTTATTAGAATTTTGATTTATTGTTTGTTTTCCAATTTGTGAACAGAAAATTAAGACGAGTTGAGAAAGATGGAATGGGTTCTAACATAAACATGTCTTTTTTTAGATGCCCCACTTTAAATGGAATCGTTTCAAGTAAATAACAACGTCAACTGGAGTCAGCCAAGGCTCCCTAATGTGGTTATTTATTGCAATCTGTGGTTGTACTAAAAATAGCTATTTTTCCGGTGAAATATTTATAAAGCAATATCTAGTCTGAGAGGATTTAAAAAAATCTATTTAAAGATAGAACACGAGTGTTAAATCCGAATGTTATTAGGTATTCGTCTATCTAAGCAATTTTGATTGAAGAACATAGTCATAGTTTAAGAATAAAAGGCGGTGTATTTTCCTTAACTCACCAATTAAACGCTATAAAGTGTGATACAAGGTTTTGCCATTTTATTGCTTTTAATTACAATGTATTCACTTCATTGGCTTTCGTATGGGATTTATCTTGTATTGTGCAGTAAGGTCTATAATTAAAGGGGGATTTTACGATGTTTTGGTTTTCGTAATGGCAATTAAAACTTAAGAAATTGTAATTGTGTATGGGGTTATGTCTTGCAATGTTTTTGAAGTTTAATGTCGCAATTAAATTGACTTATCATCAGGTAGTGAAAAAGTCACATTTTAAATGAATATTTAAACTGACAGAGAGCAACAGTATGCAATTCGATTTTACAAATAACTGACGGATGTAATTTAGTAGGAATAATGTAAATGGATGGATAAATGTGTGTGACTGAAGGTTAGAAATTGGTTTTCATCTACCATACATTACTTGATTTGCAAATTTGCAAATCGTATTTGTCACCGTCGTCGTCGCGTCTCCATGTACTCGTACATATCTCGTCAGTGACGTGACATACATGAATTTAATTAAATTTTATTTTCAACGACAACGACAGAATAAAATCGCATATAATCTGATGATCGAAATTACTGGGTCTGATGACAAAGTGGGAGATGGGAATTTGATGTTGTTTTCTTTTGATGTGGAGATAGTCGAGTATGAAAATCAGACATTTTTATTTTATTATGAGAGAAATACGATTCGCAGTGCTGAAATAAAACTGTATGATCAATTTTCTTACATCTCATAAATATTTTGAATAATGATAAAAATGAAATTGTGTGTTTCCGAGTTAAAAAACTGGTTTTACGTATAAATTTTTTGCAATTTCCTCAAAACTACACGAAAAACTAATTTCAAAATATTTGCCGTTATAGCGGTCTCTATTTAAACGGATAAATCTCTATTTGAGCATTATAACTGCCTGGATAAAACAGTGTACAGTATCGTTTAAAATTTTCACTAGTGCGATAAAATACCACATTACGACACTTAAATGAATTTCGAAAAGCTTAACCCTTCGATACCGGACGGCAATAAAAGAATTTTTTTTTTCAATTATTCTTCAATAATGATCGTAGCTATAGAAGTTATTGTTACTTTTTATTTATTTATCAACATTGTTATTTCCAAAAAATGTGCAGAAATTGGTTTTTGAAAAAAATTATTTAGTATTGAATACTTCATCTTGGTTTATTTATACAGCAAAGAAATATAAAATACGAACAACTGCCAAAATTTGAGTCATCGTTATGTACTTTTATTTTGGGAGACGAGTAAATGTAAATAAAAAGTGAAATTGAAATTATTGGCAATCGTGGCAAAAGTTTTCCACAGTTTATGCAGTGTTTTTTTAGTAGAGTAGAAGAAAAATTTAAATTTCAAATCATCACGGACTCTCTGGCTTTTGGGGAGAAATATTTGCTTACAAATAAGATCGTTTCACAGGCAGATAATGCAATTTTATTGGGTAGTAAAAGCCACTCGGTGACGGATTTATGGGATATGGATGGTATGGGTAAACAAAAATCTGAGCAGGAAATTCTGCGAGGCGAATTGAGCATTTCCTTTTTGCATTGCTTAAGAAGATATAGTTAGATAGAAAGAGGAGGATGACAACAGAAAAAGGAAGAGTATTTCTGAAAACGGTAATATCCATTACCCAGAGTTGTCGTGCTGAAAATTTGGTTAGGTGGGAACACGGCGATAAAGAAATATATTGGCGCGAAATTGGTACATTTACTGGCTTGGATAAAATTAAACGTTTCACTGTGTAATAATATGTTTAATTTATTGCGATTTGAGTTGGTGGGGCGCTGCTGTGTCGAGTGTAATGCAAATAAATTGTAAATTATGTACGAGTAAATACTATTAACGGGCGGTGGTTTTATTTGATTAATCGTTGAATCTGTGGAACCGGATTGATTATTCATGGATAAATGTATGCAGGCATATTTGAATTGTGCAGTTTTGCGAATGCAAATTAATATGATTGAATAATAAATGAATTGTGATTTATGTCACATGATAAATTGCTGGAAAACCCTTGAAGGTGGCTCAATTTTTCTCCAGTAAATTATGGAGAGAGAAATCATAGTCGAACTCTTTTAGCCCAGAGGATAAGACCCCATTATTCCGGAGACAATAACGGAAAAAGTAGATATAAAAACTGTGATGAAAACTGTCTGAAGATTTTCCATATAAAACTGACACTAAAGACTAAGACGAAGAACAGACATTTGTCGTCTTTCAGTCTTTTTTGTCATCATTTTTGTAATTTATAAACCAATCCCAAACAGAGGTGGCCCCTCTAATAAAAAAAACTTTAACTTTTATAAACACTATCTTAATCTGTTAATTATCCCATTGTCCGCAGATTCATTCTTACTTAATGCTCTTTTGAAAACTTTCTTGATTAAGATTTAAAAATTATTATGAAATTTATAAAATACTATTCTCATAACAAATTCTTGTGCAGTTTGAATAAAAATCGTAGTTATTATTCTGCCCTATGTTAATAATGTGTTTGCAAGGATAGAAGAATGGTTTTTATAGCATTCTGAGAAATGTGGTCTATTTATCAGAAAAGTTGTTCAGGGGGAGGAGAAGCTACGGAGATAGAGAACGAAAAGTGAGCATTTTAGCTTTTATCATTGAGCGGTGTGTTGTTGACCTTTGTACAATGAGGTGGTTGGGTGGTGCTGCTTTTGGAAGATATAATTATCCTAGTTGTATAACTATTTATATGTAATTAATTTGGTCTGAAGTAATTAATATAATTTCTACTTATTCCAATTAGGGGTGGAACGATTAAGATAATAAATTGGATAAAAATGAATTTATGAAGTCTTTTATAATAACTCTGACTTTGGATATAGATAAAAGTGGACTGAGAATGGCACACCGGAATGACTTGGTAGTTTAATTAGTATAGAAGGTGGTGATGACTATGACTATTGTGATAGTCTTGAAGCTATAGAAATCTACACATAGTTGGCAGACATCCCTTTTTATGAGATTGTTGCATTTTATTATCTTAATGTTGCAAAAATGTATATTCATTTATTTCTATCCAATTTAATCTGCCTTTGTTACGAAAACAACAAAATTGCAAATAGAGACGGAATGGACATAAAAGTTGGTGCTGCTTTCATTGTTGGTTTTATGGCAGCAAGGTAACAGCAGTAGCAGCAGGAGCGACATCGACAAGTGTCTATAGTGAATTTTGCCGAGATAAAATTGTAATGATGCTCATGTCGCATAATACTCGTACCTATTTTTGCATAGATATAGATAGGTGTAAGTTAATAGAGATGGTATCAGTTTTGTGATGTGAATTGTGAATTCACATGTGCATTTTCGCAAATGTTACCACAATATCTAAGTGAGTTTTCACCATATACTTTGAAACAGATTTATTTAAGCAGTGACGTTGGCATTTAAAGTTTTTTTCTCCTCGCAATGTTGTTTGTGTTTCAAAACGTTTCGGTTTTTTTCTTCTGCATATGGGTATAAAAAGTTGGGATTGTACATTGCGCCAACTTTAGGGATGCTCTGTTGTAGCGCTTTGTATGGTTGTCGAGCAAACGGAAAAGTTTGGAAAACAACAGTTGTTTTGAAAAGAGCGCGTTCACAACATTTGGTCATGGAAATTTCTGAATTGCATTATCAACCAGACGCGATTTCGATTTTTACATGTTTTAAAAAGTTTAAAACAAATTGTTAAAAGTTGGCCACCATGGGGGAGCATTAAAATGTGATTTTGACACAAGTTTTGCTACAGGATAGCATAAATTGAAAATGTTATTGTTAGTTTCAATTTTGAAGATTATATTTTGTCTAATTTTCAATTAATTTGATCAGGTATTTAAATATTAATTTGATTATTTCATAAAAGTAATAAAAAATTGGTATTAATTCAATTTTGAGAATACGAAACTGAATAAATCTAAATTGTTTTATTGATATTTTTTGAAACTATTAGGCATTGTGGTTTGATACTATTGATGTAAATTCTTTATAATGAATTTAATCAAAAAAGACTGAAAGTTCTATATATTTTATTGATTAGCGAAAGTTGGTATACTTTTCAATTTTCCTCTATTTAGAAAGTTTTTATTGTGTTTGTATAAATTCCAATTTCTTTTTTATTTCCCTCCCAGTTGGAAATCGTAAAAAAATACATCTAATTGCAAAAGTTATAATTGAGTGTAAGGTCGATTTCGTTGTGAACAATTGCCATTGGTGGAGCAACGGACGCTCGTCCGTGTTGACTATGAAAAGATGTAATCGGAGACACAAAAACGATTATTTAATTAAAAGTTTTCCTATGGATTTTGGACCGAGCCAAAGTTTTGCTAAAAAACTATCTGGGAATAAAATTGTCGGTTTTCATAATTGTTGATTTTGCAGAGTTTTTCATCCGTTCCGTTTTGCGGTACTCGAAATGGGAGATTGAATTCAATTTTTGGGTAGAATATATCATTTTGGATTTGGCTGGCTTGATTTTTTTTTATTATTTGGTACGAAAAGAGGAAGGTACATTTTCCAGAGAAGAGGAGAAATGTATTCACATTTCGGAATACATTGGATTTAATTAATTCCCGGCGTAACACTATATTGGCCCTGTCAGTGGTCATGGTGCGATATACAAAAGCACTCCGGAAAATGAGAATTAAGCCGAATGTGGGCATTTGTGGGATTGTATAACGGGCAACTGGTCAGGAGGGGGCGCTTAATGGGCTCCATTTAAAAGACGGGTCAGTTGATCTGGTTTTCCTGTTTAATTAAATTCCATTCCATTAAATTGTATTTGATGGAAATTGTATGCAAGTTTATTGACTATTTTTTTTATTTGTTACTGTCATTGTTTGGTCATTGATAATAGAGTTTTAGTGCTTTAAACAATGCTCAAGTAATCAGTGTCTAATTGAGGTTATTGTTTGTACTTTCAGTCCGTCCGGTGAAGCGTTGAGAACAATCGGCCAAATCAAGGATTATCTACTGTCGTCGGGAACTTGTAAATGTGGATTACCATGCCCGTTTCGGCCAGAATTGTTTTTCAACTTTAATTCTCAGGTAAGAGTTTTTTTTTCTTATGATTGGGGTTTTTAAAATCAATATGAATTTAGGATGTTTGATTACCGTTTATATTTAAAAAGGATTGCAATATTTTTAAAATATACAGGGATTAGCATTATTTATTTAAAAAATTACATATAGCAGTTTTAAATTTTACTCATATTCTCTGATAATAAGTTCTTCATATAGAATTATATATGAAGAACTTATCATGAGAGAATAGTTTAATGCTTAGTAATCATTTTGCAATTCCACAAACAATTTTAAAATATTTGCTCGGCTTGTGCGATTAGTGTTGGCATTCGCAGAAACTGAAAACGAAACAATAAGAGGTCATCACCAACAATAAATCGTGCTTCTAGCCGTATTAATTGAGAAATTAGTTGCGGATCTGTGGATAATTATACAAACTGCTCAGAGGGTATTGGTTTATTGTAAAACGCTGGTAACAATTTCGTCGTATGTGAGCTGGTCGTGACCGCTACTCTGGCTTGGGTTAATCTGGTTTGCAGACAGAGTGGCTGTACGTGTGTGGTGCGAATGTGTGTCTGAGGAACACAGGAATATTGTGAATCGATTGGGATTTGGATTTTCGTTAAATTAAAATGTCAAGTGGTTGCTCTTGTCAAGTGAATGGCGTCGACCAAAACGGCAAAGGGAAGAGAGTCGTCGTCGGGGCCAGGCAGGCGTGCTGCAGTTGGTTGTAGTTGCCTGTACTTTTTCCATTATGGATCCAAACAGCAGCAGCAGCAGTATAAAGAGACAGAAAGACGATAAGGCGAAGGGAGTTGCAAGTGAAGGGAATTTGTAATTGTAAATCGATTATCATTTTGTGTGGGACGACGAATCTAAAGAGCTGCCATGTATGTAGCTCGATGCACTTGAAGTCGTTCAATTCGCTAAATGTCATGGCTACTAACCGATCGATCCACCAGTCATATCCTTTAGTTTAAGAGATCAGTTGAATGATTTTCTCTTCATCTTTTCACGTATTTATTTTCAGTTAGAGTTTTTAAAAGACAGATTAATTTTAGTTTTTTAAAATTAAATTCAGATTTTTAATAGCTGTTAACTAAGCTAGGATTTCCTTTAATTAGTAATGTTTGCACTTTAATTAATATGAAGCTCTTTATGTTCTTCGCTTTAATTACCCGAAGTTGACCTTTTAACAATTGATTGTATAATTTGTACAATTACCTTATGCCTTCCTAAAAACTAAGTTTTAATGGAAATATTTTCTGACCTTGCTTGAATTAAAATAAATGGGAAAGACCTGACCTTGTCTCCAAAATTTGAGCTTTTTACATTTATTAAATGCCGTAATGGTAGAATAATTTAAAACTTTTAATTTTTTTTTGTAAAGACTTCATTAATATTGAAACACCGATATAGTTCATATCAGTATCGTTTCTTCTTTTTTGTTGTTGTAATAAAAGTAATTTCAAGTTACACAGCTTATTATCTTTGCAAAAGTTGAAATTATATTCTTAATTTTGTCTGGGACCGAAAGCTGAGTGTTTTGTGAATTGGTCTGCCAAGCATATGTGAACGTTTGCGTCACTTGCAATCACCTTAATTGAATTGAGACGACGAAGGATAAAGAGATGGAAATACAATCCGAGAGAGAATTTTCAATTAAATGGGGGGAGAAAAAGGTAATGGAATTTTAATTTGAAAATTTTTAGTGCAAACATGCAAGTTTTCTTTAGATGCGCCGTGATTTCTGACCTTGTTTGGACGAGAGGAAAGTAGAATATAATAAAATGGGAAGAGGCTGTGGTGGTATAGTGAGGAGTGAGAGGGAGTAAATCAGAAATATATTACGAAGAGGGCGATATAAAATGGAATTAAATTCGTGATGACCTTTTCACCATCTCCACCTCCGGCGCGCGAATCTTTATTGTGATGGTTGTGTGCTTATTTCAATGCAGAGAGCAGTAGTATAGAAAAGTTTTGTGCTGCTCTTGGTCTATTCCCTCTTAATTGGTCGTTATCGCTCTAGCCAGTTGATCGTCTTTTGGCGGTTATACTTTACAGCACTGGAGAGTATTGAAGTGAAACAATCACCTTTCCCTTTGTGCACTGTAAGATTGAGATTTATGACTGGTGAAGTGTTAGTAAAGGCACTTTCTAATACCATTTAAAGTGCCCACAATTTTAAGTAGATTCGATGTAGAGTTTTTTCCATCTGTTTTTAAGGTTATAATAATACGATTGATACTTTACAAATAACCCTTTAGTATTTTAATTAAGTACCTTTGTACTAGTTTTATCTAGAAGTAACGAATTGATGTTTAATGGTTTGCACATTTAATTGAATGTTTGCTTTAAGCCATACTTTGTAATTTATTCAATATGCAATCCAATGACCAGTTTTCGAATCTAATCGACCAAGAGACATCACATAAGTGTATCCGATTTCAAATTTGCATTCATCGTGCTACTTGGAATGGCATTATTAACTGTATGACGGGTATAATTTTTAATTAAATTCAGCACATTGAAGATATTGTTGAGATGCAATTTTTTACAGTCATCATATTTATAGTAATTCTTAGAGAGTATTTATACGCATAAAGGGCATGTATAAATGCGGTGCTAATAATAATAATAATTGTCTTAATTTATTGGTTTCATTCTCGGTAGAATTATGTCTCTACAGATATTCTCTCTTTTGTATAGTTGAGTTGTGTCGAGGTCAAAGAAGCAGCATAAATATAGAATGGCAATGTTATTAAGCATGCAAAAACGTACTATATATAGTAAACTAAGTTGAACTGCTTTATTGTCGATGGCATAAGTAAGTGCTTGGGACCGAAAGGGAAAAGTGAATGTAAAAATAAAGACTTTGGCAATATAATTAATCTCTTGTTTATTCTCTTATCTAGACATCGTTTGTCAGTGATTTAATTTTTTTATTGTAGTTATTTTTGCTGATCCAAATAAGGTGACACGTCCCGATTGAATTGATTGCTGATTACAAATGCAAACGAGCGTAATTGTAGGACTGGATAAAACATATAATAGTTGAGAGCTGGGTAGAAAGATGGATGATAAATGAGAGGTATCAATTAAGGCTTTATTGTGTTCCAAATATGCATAAATGGAATTGGAATTTAATTGAAAGTCACTTAGTGATTTGTGGTGGTCCAATTAGAGATCTGTGGATAAAGTTTGATACTAGATGTTGCCGTCTAGAGTCAAATGTACGAATGCAAATTGGTATGTTTGAATTGGTTTATGTTCGGTTCAAATGGTCACTATTAGCAATAGTAATTTATTTAAGACAATTGCTGTACAGTGTCATGCTAATTGCTCCGAGATAATAATCGGGTGAATGGTTGTTATAAGAGTCGTTGTTGACCAGAATTTGTTAGATCAATAATTATGTCAAATAAAAGAGATTTATTTGTTAGTGATACAATATATTAATGGAAACGCCTTTTGTTAAATACCATTCAGATAAAAATATATTCAATTTTGATCAATAATACAAATAGATGATAATAATCTATATTAAAAGTTTTCATTGAGTAAAGTCAATGTCCTTTAAAGTGACCTTTCAATCGAATACTGGCATATGCCTCTCGAGAGCGGCATAAAGGAAATTGATTGATCGTAGAAAAGACGTCAACCAGATGGGTTATAGGGTATGATGACGAGCGAACGAACGGATGGATGGATAGACGGTATGTAGGTGTAGGATCAATGATCGTGATTGTCAGGAGGAATAATAATAAATGGTGAATAATAATGTAAAGGTTTTTATTGTTTCGTCTTATTGGTTATTTGATAAAACGATACTGCATCATGAATTTAATGTTCAAGGTTGACTTAATTGTGTCCATAAAATAAATGTCTGATCTGTGCAATAATTGTGAGCACAGCTTTGTCTGCTCAATGACTTTGTAGAAAAATAAAATTAATTGGACTTTAAGAATAAATATGAATGCACAGTTTGCGCCAGAATTTGTGCTTCAATTAAAAAGTTTTTCATTGCGATTCATACGGTAAATGAGTGAATGAATGACATGTAAATGTGGTTTATAATAATTTTATGAGGAAAATTTTCGGTCGGTTTTTGCAAATAATAGAAAAAGCGGTAAAATGTGAAGGAGGTGGATGATTTTTGCGGTAAAACTGAATATTAATTGTCACCGCGCATTCGGTAGCAGTAATTTAAAAGGAATTTCTATTGTATTTTTGAATGTTTTCGAACCTGAATTGAATTTGCCATTTAATTTAAATTTTGATTGTATTTATGAGTCGAGCATCCCTTGGGGCATTGTTTGGATATGTAATGAGGTTGATGGTTCTTCCCATTTGTCTTGTTTGTTATTTGGGACTGTAAAAAAGTGATAAAAGCGGATTCAGTTGATTGATCCCATCAAATGATACCGGAACGATAAAAGGAAAGAGAGGTCTGTGAAATGGACGAGGAAAGAAGGGCGAAAGTGCAGTAAAGTTAAATCTTTGGCGTATGGTGGCGGTATGGGTTGATTTTCGGCCAGGGTTTGGGTATTGGGTGAAGAAGTCAATAAAGGGAAGTACTTAAAAGGGCATTAATGGAAACCGTTTTCCGTAGTGTTTTCCTAGCTATTTTCTGCAAACAGACATAAACCGGGAAACCATTTTTGTTATTTACTTTTATGATTGCGTTTAAGCAGATAATAATAATAGCAGATGGTTGTGGAGCCGACTGATGGTGGTGGATTGGTGGGGTTTCTCCTGGTGTATGTACACACTACACAGCTAAAGAAATTGCAAGGAAGTCAAATAGGAAACGACAATGTAGGAAATAAATAGGGATAATAAGTAAAACGAGAGGGGTTCTGTTCTGTATGATCTTGTAAAAGTTACGACCTGTCCAGTCGCATGAACGCCAATGAAATTGTCATACGATTATATTAAATCTGACTTGTCTACTGTGGTGGTTTGGTTTGGGCTGGGTGGTGGAAAGCAAGAATACGCAAGATTGCATTTGAATTGTGGCAAAATGTATTTCTTCTTGGTGGGTGTCACTATGAATCTGTAAAGTTTACAGTCCAATAACTTTGAACAGCTTTATAGTTGTATAAAATGTCATAAGCTCTTTTGTTGTTCCAAAAATGTACAATGTATGATTTGTGGAAATTGCTGAAATGGTGGAATATATGAAATTGCAATATCAGAAATGGTTTTACGTTTTGTTAGTTTTCAGCAAAAGAATTTGTGTGAAATATCGTCTTTAAAAATATATGATAAGACGTTGCATCGTTTAATTTATTTCGGTTCCTTCGCCAAGAGTTTTATGTCGAAATAATGATGAGAAAAGAATCGCCATAAATCACATATTTATTGGACCGTAATACGGCTGTGACTTTACATAAAAGTGCAGATTTCTCTTGGGTTTTATGAGATGTTATTTTTGTGGTTTGTTTGAAAGTGATTGTTTGCATAAAGAACGAAGATGCACAATGGTGTAAAGAAAAATAATTTTCTATGTTGATTGTTGATATTAAAAAGGGTTTAAATTTAGATTCAGAATTGATGTTGTTGTATATTTAAATTTTAATTAATTTAATTGATTATTTTATTCGCGAAAAATAAAATAAATATGGCAACGTTCACGGGCTAGATAAAGGATTGTTTCACCGCACAATTATTAAAGGTCACATAATAATTGAATTTTAATTTTTTTCAAGTGAGTAAACAAATTGAATTAAATCCAAGTTTGATGCCAACAATGGTTTTAATTGTTTCAACTATTTTCCATAAAAGTGCGATTTTCCATTTTAGAATTCGCTGAATTAAGTTGATTTCGCCTGGTTTATATGATTTATTTTACTTCTCTTTAATCCAATTACTTGGCCGTCCAAACATTTTCACTGAGAATTGATTTATGGCGTAGATTACTGTAAAAATTGTGAGTTTGCGAGTTTGAGAGTATGAAGTGAAAATATAGTCGTAATAAAAATAATAAAAAAGAGCACTTTGAATGCACCATTAACCGCAATTGTAATACGGTGTTTTACAAAATACTGATGGCTGGTTTTTGGTATGTGCATGATGTGAGGCTCTGGCTGGTTGTTGATCGGACTGAATGACTGACTGACTAAGAAGGAGTATGGGGGTAATGGGGAGAGAGAAAAGTGGGAAAATCTAATAAAGAGTATGGAACTGTGCAACGAACGAACAACGTCAAAATAAGTACATTTGCATTTCTAGTTTGTTGCTATTTTGCTATTTTATTGCATTGGAACAATATCAGAGTGTAATTATTTATTGAATCAACGTATTCAGCGCCGCAACATACTCAAAAAAGGAAAACACTTTGCGAATTTGTTTGTATTTAGCAGAAGTAATGTTTTCGCTCTTGTAAGCGATTTGTTTTGTTTTGCCCACGCCAAAGTAATAAAATATAGGCGAGATAATGTGCAATGTTTATTATATTGGAGTATATATTGTAGTATAGTATAGAGAGAGGGTTTGAATGAAACGCTGATAATTTTCACAATGCCGGTTGTAATTGCAAAGATTTCGATTAATTGTCGACTAAAAGGTGATGAATGGTGGTTGAAGTATTTTTAGTACATTCTTATCTCCAGCTATTAATTGGCACGGTAAGGCTGACTGACTCAAAAAATGTACACTGTACAATATGGTGAAAAGATTAATGTGTTAACACGGAAATTATTCAAATATTCGGCTTATCAGTGGACGGTCATCAGTATGCAGCGCTTTTCGGAATAAATTGAAGAATGTATTTCCGCAACAAACAGATATACAGAGAGTAAAGAGTGTCAAATTGAGAAATGGAATGCAAACTGGCCGGGCCTGATGGTGTCGCATTTAATTGGCCATATTAGCTGTGGGAAGTAAATCGTATTTTTGGTGGCCGACGCGACGAAATTTTAAATGAGGAGAGGACCACTTGGGTTATCGGTGGCAGTTCATCAACGTGATGGGAGAGAGAGCCAAATTACGTGGTGCATTTTGCAGAAGACAAGCCCAATTTAATGAATGCTCAAGTTTTCTCTGTTGATGCTTCTGAACTGGTGGTGATGATGATGATGAGATGAGGATTCGGGGGAACTGTCCAGAGAAAATTATCGGTTGTCCGAATTTACAAATGACATAAATGCAGTGCTCAAAAGTCTGAATTACATAATGTATGCGCGGGGAATGGTGATTAAATTACTTTCAAATGTACAATCGACCAGATATATACGCACTCTGGCAGTCGGTAATAAATGGACATAAATGGAATTGGTATAAGTCCAGTGAAGCGAGCGGGTTTCAACTGATGTTGCAGCAGCCAACAGCAGCAGGGGCCAATGCCTTTTTCGCGAGATGAACTGGGCCTAATTAATTGATCAATTTCAGTGCCGGTTGCGGATTACTGCGATGGATGAAACTGGTTGAAATTGTGTTGTTTCGGCTATCTCGCGAATTGAATTTCCAGAATATGGAGTAAAAAGTGGATTAAACATGTGGTGCCATTAAGTGATGTTGTTGTTGCTATGGAGGGAATAAGGAAGTTGAAATAAGTTGTATCTCGATTGTTAGTAATTGATATTAATATGTTGTTTTTATAAGTGGGTTGTTCAATTTGTTTCTTTTGGTATTGATTTAACATAAAAGAATTAGTTGTTTGTGTTGTCCTTTTTATTTTATTTTAATATATTTTAAAACTTTTATTGGTTATCAAAGTTTATTAAAAATATTGTTAAACTGGTTTATGCAAATCATAGACTCAAAGTTTAGCAATTAAATAAATTCGAAATTTATTTCAATACAATAAATTTCTTTTGAATATTCATGAGTGAAATTTTAATAATATTTGTCGAGACTTGTCTGTATTTTACATACCATTCATTCGTTAATGAATAAAAAATCAGATGCTCATGTTCTCATGACAGAACAGTTTGGTTTCTGGATGTGAGATGATAACTGGTTTGTTAATGGGGTGACATATTTATATTCCATAATTCATGAGAAATTGAACCATCGAGCGTTCTCTGGATGGAAATTAGTATGTATGACGCTTTAAAAGTAATTCGTCTGTTTCGCGCCGATAAATGCTATTGGTAAGTGTCCATTTAATTAGAAGACCAATCCAGAATCCGTAATGAGGGAGATCTGAAATTAAAACGACGTTCATAATGAAGCCAATCAAGGACTGAACATTCTGCATTGATGGGCGACGATGGTCCAGGATATCTGGATTTGGCGGGAATGTAATTTAATAAATGGAAGATCGTGATGTATGGCTTGGAGATAAATATTCCTGAGCTTGATGATGATACTCTTTGGACAAAAAGAGAGGTAAGTATAGAATGAAAAAGTTGTGAAGGCTGAACCACCACCAGGAGCAAATAATATGTGCAAAATTGCAGAGGTAGCAAAAGAGATGAAGGCGAAGAAAAGGAAGAAGTAGAAGAGCCATCATCAGTATAATCGACCACCACTAATCAGCAAAAGTCTCGTCAGTTTTTGCACAGTGTCATGAACTGGGCGTTGTCGTTCATCCACTTTTGATTTCTTTCATCCAAAGCTCCATTTGAAATTGGTCTGTTGCTGTCTACTCGCTCCAATGTAGACTGGATGGATATTCGATATTATTTCAAGGTGCTCAGCGGTGTGGTTTTTAAATATAGTTGGTATTTAGGTTGTGTTTTAATTTTGAATGTGGTTTCAGATTACGAAAATGACGCCAAATTACTGAAAAATGTTTTGAAAAAAATTGTCGAAAAAAAGTATAGAAGTGGGAACGACGAACCTGACTTATTGATTTCGTTGTCGTCTTTCTCTCGAAGACCACTCAAAATTGCATGTCAATTATCCGGTTTTGCGAAAATATTCTGTCGTCGTTTGTTACTGGGCAGAGTATATACGGTTTTTGGTGTTTGTTGTTGTTGTGGTTATTGTATCTTGTTGCAATCTACATTACCTTGTTTTTGGGGCCAATATCTGGTTTATCGGTATCAGTATTTATCTTGAGTCGCTTGGCCTTAATATTCATTCCTTTTTTATTACGAGTATTACCTGTATTATTATTGTTCTGGAAATGAGATTGTAACGGAGGGCAAATTAAACGCAAAAACACGATTTTAATTTTTGGTTACAGAATTGAATTCCTAATTGATTGGCAGTCAGACTGTATAATCGATTTTTCGGATGTCAATCTTGATTTTGGCAAATGGTTGAGATTTTTGTCACGAAATCAAGGGCAGAGATATTTCTGGAAGATTGTTCCGCAATCAACTGAATTGTTTGAGAAGCTGCTACTTGTTAGTTTTCTTTTATTAATTTATTTTTAGTGGAAGAGATTGGTTTTTATTGATTCTTGTTAAATTATTTAAAAAATTGAAAATAAGTCATTGGAAATTCTTACCTTAAAAGGGTTAGGAACTTTTTAAATAAGTTAAATTTTACTTGATTTTATTTAAATTCTTTTTTGTGCTCGTTTAAAAATCACTGGTCATTGAAGTGATAGTTTCAGTAGCAGTCTCGAATTATATAACCTAATGGTGATTGGCATCAAAGATTGTATTTCATTATGAAGAATATTTAATTAGGTGGTTATTTAAAGCGTTCATCATCAGTCTGATGAAGGTCTGTCGACAGCGGAGTAATAATTTAGCCAATTTGTTTTGTGGATTCTGTAAGGAATAGATAGAGAGGACTGAGTGTATTCAGACGGAATGAGCGATAAGATTTGCGATTTATGGTGAGATGCTATAGAACGGGTTGGCTTGTTTTGTGTATAGCATTAAGGAGCCGCACATCGTCAAATAGAGTTATCTTGGCATTAATGGCAAGGTGTTGCCGTGTTTGTTTTTTGTCTTTGGTTTGTCTGAAGCATAAGAAACGCTTAGACTGTTGATTGTCATTAAATCGTCAATTTATATTCAATTAGCAATGAATTTCTTCAGTTTAAACTTGAAAATGGCATTAATATCTTTGGAAGGCGTGAAGTGGAATATAAGTTGCGGTTTGTTTTGTTGGATAATTAATTTTTGCCACGCAAATCAGGTTTTCCCTTAGTAATAAAATCAAGTAAATCGATAATTTGTTATGAATCATTATCTTTATGGATGTGAGTAGAGGAAAAGAGAAGTTGAATCTTGGACTAGTAAAGGGGGAGAAGTACTTCTGGAGATTGGAATGTTTTTTTTTCTGAATCATAACTAAGAGTAATTCAATTGGGTAGTTATTTTAGAGTTATTGATTTTGCAATTTCTTGTCTTGTTGTTAAAAATGAAGTATGAAAAAATGCAATTCATTTTTAATTCCTCGGATGGTCAACTGGAGGAGTTCTGTACCCGAACGTTGTCGGTGTGTAATTTACGCGTTTATTTATAACCCCAGTGTGGGGCGCTGTTGAAGTCGCTTAATTAATTTTTGTATTTGGATTCGTCGGTTTTTTTTGCCGTTCAATTTCATGTTGTCCTCTCTCTATCTCTGGGTTGTGAAAGAGAAATAACTGCGATAAAAACAAATTATCAACAATAATTTGCAAATAATTATGGCTCTAATTTTTTACTGTTTACTCGTCTTTTAATGTATACGCAAACACTGCAAATAATAAAATGGGATATATTGCGAATAATGGTGTCTGTGTGTATCTGGGCAGATAGCTGGGGCTTACAATAATGCTGGTGAATGGGGACCGTCATCAAATGTGTCCAACAAATCATAAAAAAGAATGTTTAATGCGGAAACTTTAATATGGGCGCGCATTAATGGGAATCGAAATTTGGGTTGCAGATGCTGACATTTATGGCCATTTGGGTTGGTGAATCTCATCACATTAGGTCTCATCTCATCTGTCTGTTATCTGGATTAAGTGCGGGACAATATTGATGCAGCAGGCGACAGTAAACAGTGGAGATAAACCCAGCTTAGCACATTTGTGCAAATAATTGGCACTTGTCTATGAATAGAATTTTATGATATATTCCAGAAAGGGGGTTAACAAATTAGAAAATGATAATTTAGTGTCAAGTTATTATCACAATTAGATAAACAGTGTTTTTATAGGATAATGATGATTGTTTTGGTCGACATTCTAGACGACATTGTAATTTTGAACAATTTTTACTTCACACATGTGTGCTTGAGCAGAGTACAATTGTATTGAGTAATTAGGTTTCGCGCCAAATGAATAATTGACAAATTTGCATTGTTTAACAGGCAATTGACAAAGAGTTTTCGACAAGGCTCGGTTGTATTGTTAATGAAATGCGTTTTGTTAAGTTTTTGCACAATAATTAGATTGGTTTGATTCGGCATGGATTCGGAATTGAATGAAAGTATGAATTGTGTTTTATAGTCGACTGATTGGGATGAATGTATGAATGAATGGATTGAAGTTGGTGGAAAAAGAAGAGTAGGAAGAGTGTACAACAGTTGTTGGATATGAGCATTTCATGTTGTTGCCGTGTTTATTGCGAAAAGTAAATTGTGCGCCGTGATCAGGCAATTATAGGGCAATTTATTTATGATCACGTTTGGATTGTTTTTAATATATTGTTATGGCGGCTCTTGTTGCTGTTTTATTATAATTATTTATTTATAAATTCGCATAATGATCGTGATGCTCTTCTTGACTACAAATGGGCCGCATTTTTCGATTTTTGGCTCTCTTGTACTGGCGGCAGTTAAAAAAGTTGTTGCAAAACACGGACTGTAATTATTTAACTTGTGACACTTGTCAATTTTTATTCAAAATTCAATATTGTATGAGAATTTTGTATTTTATTAATGCCGGTTTTTCTCTCAATTGGCTGGTGGCTCTTTGCTGGCTGGATCTTAATGATGGTCATTAATCATTTTTTGCATTTTCTGTCCGTTCTGGATTTAATGTGAGATTCAATTATGCTTTATCCCAGGCACCAGTCGACGGTACAGATGAATAATTAAAAAAGTAATTCAGTTCTTCTGTGCCCAAGTGTTGGTCCATTTTTTCAGTCACAAGTGATGAAGGTTTTGTGGATCGAAGAAATTTTGAGTATTATGTTCTTGCAAATTCGTTTTTTGTGTAATATTGCGATAATATTAAGTTTACTTTAAAAAATTTTTTTAAACAATTTTTTCTTCTCTTGTACTTATTTTTGATTGTATATTGTAAATTTTATAGAATTTGTTTTGATTATTTACCAACGATATCTTTCTTTTGGAGATGATCAATTTATGGATGACAAAACCAAAATTATTTCATTTAAAATAAAAAAAACCCGACTTCATAATTATTTATTACAATACAGAGATTGCCAATAGCTGGATGATTGCTTCTGGGATGAAAGATGGAGATGATGTGGAAAAAATTCTTGATTCTGGCGTTTCTGTAATGCGAATATAATTTTTATTTGCCAAATTTCATACGTTTTTCTGCTTATCTTGACTGTGGCGATTATGCTCGGTAAAAAAACGGAAAAATTGGCATACCTTTATAAGTACACAAATAAATAACGAATTAATGGTTGAAATTCACGATTTTATGCGATTTAAAAGCGGCTTTTGTTGTCGCTCTCGGTTAAATGAGCATTTTGTGAGTTTGGTGTTATTAATGTGGAAGTGAATGAAACGCTTGAAAATGCCATTTTAAAAATTTGTAATTTGATGGCGGTAATTAATTAGAAAATGATTTCTTTTTAGTGTTGTCGAAAACCATTAAATTAAATTGGAATGCAATAAACGATTTGTGTGATGGTTTTGACTTTTTGGTGTCATTGGATTGGAGATACACTCGCTTCTCATTGGATTTTAAATTGTTTTATCTGGAGGAAATTGGGTTTTTGCGCGATTTTTGTTGTTGGTGTTGTTATTATAGGGTTTATCATGAAGTTTTAATTAATGATTGTACTGTCTTGGAGCACAGTTCTCGCAGATGCACATTTCACTCCTCCTCTTCCTGAAGGTCGTTTTGTAGTGGAATAATTGTCTTTCCTGCATATAGTTGGCTGGCCATTGTTTGTGCATTGGATATTATTCTGCCATTTAGCATAAGTCCAGAACTTGCATTTTATTATTGTAAAAATATATATTCAGATAGAGAGAACAGAGCACTGGTTTATTGTTTTTCCAATGATTGAACAAAGACGAGTATTCTAGGCAAGAGAAGAGGAGATGAGGAGAAGGTGGATAAGGATGATGAAGAAGAGGCGCTTTATAACACGGTCTCTGTACTTGAATGGAGTGGATTTTAAATTGAATTGAAAATGGGATTCAATTAATTAATCGTCTCTATATTCGTACAATGTAAAACGAATTTATTGTATTTAAATGTAAATTTCGCAGCTATGTTGATGATCTTAGTCATAAACGTTGAAATTACAAAGAATGCGGAATTTTATTGTTATATTATTGGATTTATTTGTTGAAATAATTGTTGTAATTTCATTTGGATATACAATTTATTAAAATAAATAAGTTAATAATTCAGTTTCTTATTTGCAATTTTAATCGTTAGAAAGGAAGTACCTAAATTTTAATTATTTTAATTTTTAAATGCATGAAATCTAACATTAATTAAGTATTAATATATAAGGCTTTTTAAAAAAAATCATTTTAAGTCCCCAATGATTAAAAGAGAATTTACTTTTTGTGACTTTTAAATTGGGTTTTTACATTAGACATGTGTCTGGATTACAGTGGGAAATTTGAATTTAATTTGAAAATATACGGATGTAGACTATTTCATTAGTGAGGATGGGAAATGTTGATGGTGTGGAGATGGGGAAAAGGGCTGGGAATACTTTCATTAAGGCGTTATTAGTTCACTTGACGCGCGAGCCTCCCTCATTTGGCGTCGTTGTCGGCGTCACGTTAATTGTCTTGAAGTATCCTAATGCACTTCATGTCATGTCACATGGGACATGGAACGCGCCGCAATGGTGTTGTTTTATCGCAACACGGAATCTCCAGACATGTTCTATATTGCACATTTTCCTGCATTTCCTCATTTTTGCGATAGAGAATGGGGTGCAAAATGAAATGTTTTTCATATGTATAACCTCAGTGCTGTTGTGTGTTTACCGCAAATGCATTTATATGGATGTCGGTGGTGGTAAAAAATAAGCACTAGAAAGCCTAAGCCTTTGAAATGTTTAAAAGGGGAGGTGCATAAGGCGGCGGCGTTGGGTGCGTCATTAGAACGCATAAAAGTTTTAATTGCACTTTGTTGTAATGATTGCAATTTACACCGACAAGAATTTGAGGCTATTAGTGATATAGATGAAGGATTAATTATGGAAGGGTTGTTCAGTGTTAACTAATTTATAAGTTTTATGTAAATGCTAGGAATTAAAATATAAAATACTTACATAAATATACTCATGTTTTTAGAATCATATACTATCTTTAATGTTTTATTGTAAATACCTTTTTTATCAATTTAATTTGATATGCTAATATGTTCACGTATTATTAATATTGAACCGCTCCTATAAAGTAGCTAGGCCTAAACTGCCCTCGTGTGCGATGCCGAATGGCGGGTCATATAACACTTATATCCCCTCCTATCCAAACACTCACCAGATTATTTAAGGAAACTATTATTACGATATCAATAAGTTAGTTAGGGTCAGAATTGCTGTAAGCAGGGAGAGCTGTCCGTCATACACCTAATGATACGTTTTCGTCACCTGGACAATTATCTTATTCATATATTATATGTATATGTGAATAAGGGCTATAATCCCCGAGCGGGTTCTGCGCCCACCAACCAATAACCAATGCTGATATGTAATTTTATCTGTCTATGTATCAAATATTATTCAATAAAAAATTTAAATACAATTAGTTTATTGCACTATAAATATCGTGTAACATTTTTAAAAATCAACTATTCTGAATTGAAAAATGTGGAGGGCGGCTATCGAACCGCAAACCCTTTTTGAACAATCAAAGTGAAGAGAATGCAAATAAATTGGTATTTCGATATGCAATTTTTGTTTATTACCAGTTACACGGAAATATAGATGTTTACCTATAGTTGGGCTTTGATTGGATAGATTTGCGTGTTTGCGACAAAATTGTATAGCCAGACACTAATTGCAATGGTAAAAAACAGGGAAAAATAATGAGTGTTTGAACAAGGGTTGGGGCTATATTTCAATTTATATTTTGGATTATTGTTCTCTACACACCAATTTTAATCATGTGCATTGAGGTTTGCTGGATGATTGTTAATTAGTAATGTGTATTTTGTTATGGTTGTGAAAGAAAGGATTTACTAATGGAAAATTACTTATTTTGCTGAATTGGAATGAAGTAATTAATGAATTTTCTCTTTTGTTACAGATTCCTAATTCATTGTTACCTACTGCTTCCTCGGATCGATCTGCGTCGTCTACCTGTCTTCATCAGCAACGGCTGTTAGAGAAAACGAAAACCATTTTAGCTAAAGGTGAGTAATTTGATTTACAGTGTTTCATGTTAGTGTTTGCGATGACTGGGATACAATTTTAATTGTGGTTTGGAGATAGAGTACGAGTACTATTGAGATAGTTGGGTTTTAATTTAGAATTAGGATTTTAATACGTAATAAAATTTAAAACGTGGCTTCAGTATATATTGAATTCCATATAGCTTATTCTTTAAATGTCCTTAATGTATTTAACAAATACAGTCTGGTTATTTATTTGTTAAATTAAATCAATGAAGCGTTGTATAAATAATGGGAACAAAAGGAGAATGTATTGATTTGGGACGGTTTATTAAGTGCTGTATTATCCAACGAAGGGTAACGGGCTTTTAAAATTGGAAGATGGATGCTGACTAATGGTATTCCGAATTGGAATTATTGGGGGAGTATGAGGTTGAAGAATTTTGAAGGACATTGGATAGTATTGGTTAGGAATCTCTTTTGTATGCAGCTTTTGTGAACTATGTACATATATATTAAAGGATAGTATAGTTGGCTGACTGGTCGGATGTTTGTATTGAGAATATAAATGGAAATCTCTCGGGTGCATTTATCGATCAGAAAAGTGATGAGAAAAAAAGTGGAATTGCATTTTGTGTAGTTTGAGCACGGAGGAGCCCGAGGAAAAGAGAGTGTTTATGTGCATTTCTCCATAAATTCTCATTCGAATTGAACTGAGCTGAGAGCATCGAAGAGTTGGATAGAAGGAAGATGGGAGACTGCAGACGACGCCTGGTGATGCACAATTGTAAAGAAAAGAGGAAATGGAGTTGGGGTTGGGAATGAGGGGGGTTGTTTCGAATGAAGAAGGCTTCACTGCAGAAATTTAAATGAGGAATTATGAAATTGAATAACGAATGTCGTCTATTGTGTGCCTTGCAGCTTTTCAAAGTGGTGGGATACAGAATCCTCTTAGTGGAGGACGAAAAAGGAGGGAAAAAAGAAGACAAGCGCTTTCGTGGAAATTGTCGCTAAATAGACTGACTATAATGCTACAAGTAAATAATAAATATGAATGCACATGCTCAGAGAGACGAGGTTTTGGAAAATGGTTTGCAACAGTTTTATTATGCTGTACATAAAAGGGTTCAATTAAACAAAGAGATCAAAATTTGACCGCAATGTTGTCTGAGAATTTGAAAAAGGAGATTAATTTTATGTACATTTATACTAATATAGTATACTTCTTTCACAGTCAACGATTTGTTATTGGAAGTCAATGGGTGGAATGAATTGAGCTTAAAAGTAAAGTATCCAGAGTTGATTGTACTTGGGGTTATTATTAGCTTAACTGAGCAAATTTGAAGAGCTTTTCCCATAGTCTTTTAATGTAGAATGAAAATTGAATCAGTAGACTATGTACATAAAATATTATTTCAAAATGTCAGAGGTGACAAAGGATAATGTGCAATTGAATTTATTGCAGCAGAGTGGAGAATGAATTTTGGATGAATTGTTGAGAAATAAAAATTGCATAAATTTGACTGAAAAGAGAATAAGAAGGCGAAGGACGGACTGTCTAGATGATTAAAAGTTTTTGGGAAAAGTTAGATTGCAGCATAAATTATATGGTTCATCTGTGTCCGTAAACGATCTCACTCCAGATTATTAAATTGGACAAAGTTCGGCTGACGGGCTGCGGTCGGGAGGGAATTTTGAAATACGTCGTCGTTGGAGAGTTATAAAATATGCAAACCTTCACGATGGTTATTAATTTTGCGTAATAACCAGACGACAGTCTTGAGTTGAGTGGGATGAAGCCTCTATTCCTGGATCTATTTCGTCCAATTATGGTTTAGTCCCGAGAATTTTAGTGGTATTCTCAGCATAAGGCTGATAAATTGCTCGATGGTTATTGGACCGAAAGTCTGACTGATAAAATTGTGAACTCTTTTTTTAATACTATCTGTATAGTCTGTCCCCAGATGATGTATTTGGGAGTAGATAAACTTTTTGGGGGCTGTATTAGAGAATTTGTGTTATTAGATGGGGCCGGAACCCTTTTTATCTCCATGGTCAATGATAAATTTTCAATTCACTGAATTGATTTCTGTTGCCCGTCACGTAACAGCCCCAGCAATGGACACAGTTTAAAATAATAATAGTGATCATCAAAAAAGGGGGTAGGATGCTGCTGATGTCTGCCTTGTCGATGTTTGGGATAAATTTATTATCAAGGATGATTCGGTTTAATCTGCTGTTTTAATATTGGTTTTGAAAAAGGTATTTGGGATGGATTTTTGGGAAATTGATTTTGAAATGTCACTTTACAATTGAATAAAATATAGGGTTGTTTGCCCTTGTTATTATAAGTTTTTTTAAGAAATAGCTTTGGATTTTTATCAGTTAATGAAATAAAAAATGAACTAATAAGGATATGAGGCAATAGATTTCTTATTCGGTTTTTCATTTTGTTTTATCCATGTCACATTTATAAAAAAATGCTTTCTATAAAATTGTATTCATAATTTGTATATTTTATATATATTTCATGGTTGAATATGATTTTATTTTGATTACATTTTCCCTTATTATTCATTATTAATGTAAGCTTCATGTTAAATATAGCTGATGGGGGAAAAGTTACATGTAGGATGTTTACGTTTAATAGAAGTTAGCTTTGAAAGTGATTTCCATAAATTGTGGCAAAATAATTCCACAGGGATTTTATTAAATCAACAGAAATGATTTAGTCAGTCTCGAAAAGTGTAAAGTAAGCAGATGAGAGAACGATAACATACGTCATTGTAATGTTTCAGGGACCGAAAATATAACAATTCGAGTGTTTTATATGTTAAAAGTGGATCGAGTAAAGGTTGCAGGGATGCTTTGTTATTTGAAGGTATCAAAGTATGACACTGAAATTTGCAAATAATCTACATAGGTAAACAAAAGAGTAGACGCATAAGTAGAGGGTGGTAAATTTTTGAAATTTACAGACACGGGTTACAGTGATTGAATTGGGGATGAGTTCATTGAGTGTATGTATGGAATTGGGATATGTGGTGTTAAAATTGATGTAATAAATATTTCATGATTTTATTTGTGGGTGTCTGCTAAAATATGGGTATGATTTTGATAAATAGCAATGGAGTATTAAATAGGGTATTGTGTGTGTATGTTTTTGTTTTGGCATGAATAAAAGAAAAGAATGTTATAAAAATAAGAAAATGAAAAGAAAATAAGCGAACTGATAAGGTGGGGGATTATTATATCAAATTACCATTGAGTGAATGGGCTTAATTGACTTGAAAGCGGGAAAAGTTTTTTTTTTTATTTCTTCCTCTTTTCGGGGTACAACAAGAAAATTCGAGGATAGATCAAAGTTTCCTGGGGAAAAGTTTTTATTTCGCACCATAAATAAAGTTTCCCTTTTCTGCATGTTGGCGTTTTATCGCTCCCAACTTTCCTTTGATTATTTTCCCATTCACAAAGACGACTAATCATTTTCTCGACAAGTCCACTAATTTAAGTTGTTTTCATTTGGCTTGGGAAATTTTGCAGAAAATATTTTCGTTTCCTATAAATTTATTATGTTTATTTATAGAAATGCTGTTATTATTAATTCAGAGCGGGCGAGAGAAAAAATAGCCGCCCTCCCCATCGGAAGTATCGTTATCCGACTATTAAATGTGGGGAAAATGGGATTTAGGTGTGCGACACAAAGCCGATTCATAATTTATGGGCTCAAACCAATTTCCAGCCGGATTTGCATATTTCCTTTTGCGGATGGAGTCGTTACTATTGGGTCGCATTTATGCCATTAATTTTAATTAATCTGATTGCTCGATTTCCAGTAATAACCGAATTAATTGGCGCTAGTTTGTGAGATCAGAATGCAATTATGAGTTATTGATGCGAAAGAGAAGAGTCTAATCCGAAACAAAGATAGAGCCTAATACAGACCCAATTCAATGCCAAATTCAGATAAATAAATGGCGGAACTGGAAAATGCAAATTTTGGGTTTTCCATTATCAACTCCGAAATTGTTATAGATTCATTTTAATATACGAGTATGTATCAACGATCTGCTCTATCTCGGTTCCAATTTGAAAACAGCCGTAGCGATTGATGTTATAATTATCGAAATTGGATTTTCGCATATTAATTATGCAATCGCAAACAAGGTCGTTGTGATGCGATTAATTAATTCTGCTAGCGATTTCGAGTTTTTATGCGCTGTAATTATTATTATTTTTGCAATGGATGATGAAATGAAAATTTTCAATTAAACAAACGTTTTGTTGGCGGGCGACGATGGCAATGGCGTTGAATGAGAATCTACTCTGCTGATTCAACCGAAAAACGGATAATGGCATTTACAGTAATTTAATTAAAAAACAATTTTGCGCTTACGTAATGTCCATGTTATCCTTGTTGGAAGAAGACATGGTTGTGTTTCATTAAATTGGAATAATGAATGGAATATAAACGGTGGATTATATCGTGTTCGGATAATAATCTCCGATGTCTGGTCTGTGCTGATTTGGTGGGGCTTTGAAACGTGTGAAAAATATAGTGGTTAAAAGGATCAACAAGGAAATTGCTAATGGCCTAGGCATTTTAATGAGGATGGATACAGTGTGGTCCAATTGGCTTAGTAGTTATGCTAGTGGTCCATGAATTATTCAAAGTTGTGAACAGTCTTATAGAAATATTATATTTGTACACGTAACCAATACTAATGCAAATAAATGGGTTTAAATTAAAATTTTGGTAAAACTCAAATTTTAAGATGGTTGACTATAAAATCTGCCATTATTTTTTTGATGACACATCTTCCGGATTCTATGTCCATAGTATTTTAAAGAAACAATTTCCATTTGAAATTTAATTCACTTGACATATTCTAGTTTTAAAATTTGCCACTAGTTGGCGTTTTGGAAAGAAGGTAAGGCAGACAGTCAGAGAAGGTACACAGTTAGCTTTTGTATGAAATTACCATGTNGACTATAAAATCTGCCATTATTTTTTTGATGACACATCTTCCGGATTCTATGTCCATAGTATTTTAAAGAAACAATTTCCATTTGAAATTTAATTCACTTGACATATTCTAGTTTTAAAATTTGCCACTAGTTGGCGTTTTGGAAAGAAGGTAAGGCAGACAGTCAGAGAAGGTACACAGTTAGCTTTTGTATGAAATTACCATGTTTGACTTTTAGGTGGCGCAGCACTATTATGTTTTTAAACCGAAAATATTTGTCCTCCGGTTTCCTTTTCAAACACAGAATTTTATGAGCCACACTGTATATGCCTATATATAGTGGACGGATTCTGTTTCCTGGAGCTTGTTAAAACGCGATCATCACGGCTAGGTAATTGGATTATGGGAAAATTGANACTTTTAGGTGGCGCAGCACTATTATGTTTTTAAACCGAAAATATTTGTCCTCCGGTTTCCTTTTCAAACACAGAATTTTATGAGCCACACTGTATATGCCTATATATAGTGGACGGATTCTGTTTCCTGGAGCTTGTTAAAACGCGATCATCACGGCTAGGTAATTGGATTATGGGAAAATTGAAAGCGAGCAAAGATAGGGCGATAATTTTTGGGCCCAAATTGAATTCCTTTACGGAATATTAAATCCATTCAGGGTGATGCTCGTTAACATTGTGGTGAGAGGCTGTAGTGTTCTGGAATGGTAATGGTCGTCGTTGTGGAGCTGGTTGCCTGCTTGTTGTCCCCATTAAAAGTTATAATGGGGACTTTGATTTGATATTGGTGGGAAGAAGTTTTTAAGCGCTAATTTGTCGTCCGTAAGGGTTGCGTTGTAGAGTCATTTTTAACTTTTATCAAATTATTTCATTATCTCACCCCATTTGTGGCGTTCATGCCAGTCCGAAATAAATTCGCTTGAATAATTAAACAAAATCACGATTTGCTGAATCCAGGTGTACTGTTCATGTAGTAGAAAGCAGAATGGCTGTTATCAACAATTACCCGGCGAAATTTTGTGTTGGTGGAGACATAAAAAGGCTCAAGATAAGGACTATTTAAGGACAGTTTGTTATTTATGTTTGTTTTTTATCGAATTTTAATCGGAGTAAGGTTTTTGTAATTATTTTAAAGAATATGTAAACTGTTATTCTTTATTTTGTAACAAAATGATTTTTACGAATATCTTCAAAATATGAACAATTTCACTAAAAATTATAATTGTATCGTTTTAATTTCATTGATAAACATTACTAGACATTAACATTGATTTTAATTAATGGGAATACAGATGGGAAAATTTATCATTTATGTTGGGTACTTGAAGCATAATTGGTAAGAACACTTAAGTTTGAGTAATTAATCAAAAGTTGACATTTTGGTAATTTGGTTGGCATCTTTCTTTGGTGTTGTCTCGGTTTTGTTTGTGCAGTGAGAGACCGGGCGGTCTGAAAGACGTCTTCTCTTAGCGTGTCAAGAATTTGGTTTGGGATGAAAATGGAGGAAATGTAGAAGATGGTGTTTATTTTGTAAACTTGTCGACACTTTGCACAACGAACTCAGATGGTATTTGGAAATCGTCGTCTTGTGTAAGTTTATCCCTTTTGCTTTTAATTAATTTTGGTCTGGGTTTGGACAATGTTTTCAGCTATCAAACGTCAGAGCAGCAGAGCTAAGCGAAATAAAAGGACAAGAGTTTGTTAATCTTTGAAACTGCTAAAGTTGGACTCTCTGACAGTCGTTTTAGACTGGAGCAATATAAGAAACGGTTGTATTTTAATTTGCAGTCGTAATGAAGAAGCTTATTACCCCCAAATGGTGGTGAATTAAGATAAGTTTGCGAGAATGATTACAATTTGTACACATTTATTTATTTAATTTGCATTTTTCTTAAAATTACTTGCAATTGTGCTGTTTGTCTGATTAATAAAGTAGTTAATGGTGAAATGACGTTTGAGAATACTAAAGTTATGGCATTTGGATTGTGTTAATTGTAAATTGTGAGCTTGACATTTATTCCTTCCGGCTGGTTTTCAACGATATGTGGTCATAAATTGTGAATAGAACCGGTCATTAATCCAAAATCTATTTCGTCCTGACCATTCCATGTCACAAAAGTTGAAACCATTTCCAGTCTATGGTTCAATGTTTTGATAGTTTTTGCCAATGTGTTTGAGTGTCCTCTTGGTAATTGAATTTTATTTTTCTGGAATAGGGTTTTTTGTCGGTATGGAATGGCTTGGATTGGTTTAGAGCTCTGGGTTGGCTTATATAGTGGAGTCTATAATCGAATTCGGAATGGCTAAGGGATAATGAAGGCTGCTGTCGGGGTTCAATGGCAAGCAAAGGGTGGATTGGGGGTAGCAGCATTTTATATGGAATGCAAAGACAACAGTGCCCAGAGAGAACCACTTTGTTGATAATGGAAAGTGGCACTGGCGGCGGCGCTCAATCTCTCCCCATCCCTATTTTCGAGGCCACTTTTCAAATGGGTTTTGTTGTTCTTGTTTTGGATACGAGCGACAGGAACCGGCAACAATACTGTATCCACAAAAGGTGGTAGGTTGTGTTGTTGTCGGTAGTCAGGAAGGTAAACTGGATATAGTTTTTTATGATGGTCATTGTGTTTAATAGTCTCATATGAATGAACCCCTTCTGTCTCTCTACACATTGTATGTACGTAAGCAGACTGGATTTAATTACCTGTTTTTTGTTTGAAGGGGCCCAGAATTCATGTTTAGTTGCATGAATTTATGTAAAATAATTTGATAGTGGTAAACTCTAGACGGATTGGTAATAAGAATGGTTATGCGAATTGGTTAGGAACATGCTGTAATATTTTGTGAGTTTGATATGTGAATATCCAAAGTCATAAAAATTACACTTAATTGAAATTAAATTATGATAGTTTTGAAAATTCTAAGGGATTAATCTGAATTATACTAATTTATGTTATGTTAATTGTAACACTTGTCAAGTGATCAAATGAAAACTATTATTTCTGTTCTAAATTAAGAGGATAATTTTGTTTAAACAAGTAATCAATAAACAAGGACATATCCTAATTGGTAATAGTCTGTCAAGCATTACAAATTGGAATGAAATCTTAATGAATCAATATATAGTTTGTCAAAAATTGCACACAAATTTATGTGACATGCAATAAATTTTGTTGCTCACAGTTTCAAATCAAAATGTGGAATCGGCAAAAACAAGGACGGCAGAGGAGCGTGCATTTGAAAATGAAAAGCCATTTGTTTATGCATTTTGTGGGTAGAGGAATGAACAGAAAACTAATCAAATAAATTGAATGAAAATGCATGCATTAAACTGTGATGTGTTGTATATATGCATAGTATATTTAGTATAGAGACCGAGGTAAAAGACAGGTGAAACAATTCAACGGTGCAACGATAATCGAAAAACCAATGTAAAACGATTGTTAAATTTGATGCTAAAACGGTAGCGGTGGTGGTTGTGGAGGAGCAAGGCACAATGGTAAAAAGGGTTGTCGATTGTTCTATTGGGGTAGGGGCCTGGATTTTAATTTTTAATGCGGTACTCGATTGCGCATTTTTTCGTGCTCTACATGCAAAATGAATTTGTTTAATGTTGAGCCAGTTGTCGAATCGGTTTGGAATTCATAAATTATTCCGCCCTGATGGACAAGATAAGACGAGCTATAGTGTATTTCTTAATATTGTCTGTTTTTTATATTATTATTACGTTTTATTTTGGGTTTCTGTGTGGGGGTGGGTGTTTTAAAAGAGAAAAGGGATATGATGCCCGTCCGAATCGATAGGTCCCTTGTGTAGAATCAAAGTTTATTTGATACTGTTTAGGGTTGGATATTGGATTTATTAATGGAAAGTTATTGAGACGGGTCAACGGCCCAGATGGGCGGTTAGATAGAGTTGTGTATATTTTTTGTCGATTAGATTGACATATCATTGTGTTGCACTTTTATTTATTTGAACTGAGGAAAAAAGGACGAAAGAGTTGTTGAATTGAGGACTGGCCTTTTATATGGAAGGATAGATACATAGAAGCGATAATAAATAATTAAATGGATGGGTGACCAAACCCCTCCATTATTGAATTTGTGGCAATGCGACACTGATGACGATGATTAGGTGCGTGTTTATAAGTGATTTGCATAATAGCATGGTCCGGTCTGACCAGGGCATCAGTTCTTTATAATTATTTACCGCAAATTACATTAATTTTGTACCGTTATTGGTGTCGTCTTGGTTAATCGTAAGGTGTTATTATGGGATCCCTGTCACGTTCTATTTGTTTGTTTACTGGACTATTGGCTGCATGGTCAAATGTATTGGGAGGGGTTAGATTATACAGTAATGGACAAGGCGTAAAACAATTTCATAAAATTGAAAGAGGGTAGGTGGTAGTAAATTGCCAATTTCTGAATAGTTTTAGTAGTAGTCCAAAAAGTCCCCATTAAAGACCAAGGCAATAGATTAAGGGTATTACGAAGACGATGTTTAAGGTATAGTAGTAAAAAGGAAATGAAAAGTGTGTTTGGCCAATAGAGTTGAGGGTGCTATTTAAAGGACGAATATCCATTGTTGAGTTTTTTCTCTTTCTCTGGTGGTGCTCGTATTTTGATGAAAAGGCAAAGGAAAATAATTATGGCCAAAGGGTTTGGCTTTTCTGGTGTTTGAGGACTAATTGGTTTTATTTCTGGGTTTTCCTCTCTCTATACCTTTGGCAAATGTTGAACGTAAAATCTGTGGTTTGGATATTAGGTTCATGCAAATGTAATAAATTGTAGAAAACCTTAAACCAATTTTAGTCGATATAGAAAGATCTTGATATTTTAGTAATAATTTAATTATACTTCATTGAAAAGTGATTCATACTAAATGGACAAATAATAATCATAGTGAACAAATCTTAGATTTTAAATAAATGGGGGTTAAGGACACTTTTTAAAAATGTACTTTTTTATGAATTAACCCAATATTTGATCATCTGTTAGTTTGCGGAGAATTTAATTGGATTTTTTGCTATAAAAATCAATTTAATGGAAAATTTAATCTGAAGCACAAATAGTTATCGCAACTGTGATTAAAAGCATAATGCAATTGTGGGTGTAAGTGATTGGAAAAATCGCAATTTCAATGGTGGTTTTGTTTGTCTTTTAGATGTGACGATAAAAAGGAGGAAACTGGCACAAGGTGAATGGCAAGGGACGACGTCGACATCGTTGCAGCACTTGTCACAAGATGAATCTATGGTTAAGCAGAGGCACATTGTGACAAAGTTTGGTTCTAATCAGGGCCATCAACTTTACCACCACAATGCCCCGAACTATGTGACGCATCCCCTTCAACAGCCACCACAACAACAGCAGCATCAAGTTGTAAATAACTTGGTTGTAGGGCAATCAATTACTGCCGGTTCATTACCTAATCAAACAGTAAACATTGTGACTGGTAATTTGGGACAGCAGCAGCAGCAGCACTTACAATCTCAGCAAAGTCAACAGCACCCAGGATCGTCCTCACAAGGTGGCGGAGTCAATAGACAGCCGACGACAGCGTCCACATTTCAGACAGTGCCCTGTAGTACTGTGAACAGTAGTAATAATTTAATTAGTGGGAATAATGTGATACAATCGGGTAATAATGTTAGGACTAATCTAAGTGGAAGCAGTGGCAGCAGTAGCAATAGTACTAGTAACGTAAATCAAATTATCGGATTAAATCCGACAATAAGTAATATTAGTAGTAATAATAGTAATAGTCATACTAATGCCAACCACAATAATGTTGTGATTGAATCTGTGAACCACCACCATCAACAACAACATCATCACCATGCAGCACAACTGGCTGGAGGAAGCCTGCAAGGACAACAGCAGCAGCAACAACACCATATGCAGCACCAGGCTGCGTCAAGTGTGCTTTATCAACAATCACAGCATCCGACAAGGATAAGCAGCGGTACGGGTTCCTTGATGGTGACATCCTATGCAACAACCATAGCAGGCGGTAGCAGTCTGAAGCCCTCAAATGCCATCACAACCACTTCAACATTTTCTAATCTGCAATTATCGAAATCTCCGCCATGGCGACGCAATTCCAGTGCGATGCATCATCAGCAGCAGCAGCAACAACAGCAACAGAACCAAATCCAGGTTAGCTACGAGCGGGTCCCACCCCTGCCCCAACAGCATCTAGTGTCACAACCGCCACCATGGCAAGAGGAGAACCAGAAGCGAATTATGAAAGTAAGAAGTTCCCCAAGCATGATAAATCCTGTGACGAAAAAGAGGCCGAATTTCAAAGACGACCCAACAGGATACTTGGATCACCAAACAGCTATCCTACATAGCTCGATCTTAGGAGTACCTAGTCCAGATTTAGTGGACAATGCTGCTGAGCAGGCGACCAACAGAATCTCAGAACAAGAATATCAAGTGGGAGTGAAGGCTAAACCAAAACAGCAAATGGTCCAAAGTCAAAGACCGAAAGCGAATCCAACTATCATAGAGATGGGAAACTTTACGATAGGTGGTCAAACAGTAACGCATTTACCAAATGGCATGGTCCAAGTTCAACAGAATTGCGACGTATTACAGGCCCAACAACTACCAATTGTGAGGAGTAATACGTCGACGACACCGGTAACTCAGACGGTTACAAAGCAAAGTGATAAAGGAGGCCAGCAGCCGATGCTGGTTCAAGCTAGTCAGGAATCGCCAGTATCGAGTAGTACAGCATTTACGGAGAAAAGGCCCTCTTCAAGGAGTGACGCAGGTTTGAAGGGCCCTGTCCAAGGCGGTACCATTTCCACAAGTAATGATAGTCCTGCCTCATTTTCGGCATCACCTCTGTCCTGTGCATCCCCATCTCAATCGCCAGATTTGCAAATCAATAGAAACGCTTCAACCCCATCCACATCAGTCCAAAAGACCTATGCCAAGGTTGTCCACAAGAATCCTGTTCAACCGCAGAAAATTTCCGGCAAACCGACTATAATGCAACAGAAGCTCGTGATGGAGAATCAGATGAAAATCAATGAGATTCCTAATCAAAATCCAATTATAATTACTCAAGTATCGACGGAACAAGCACAGCATACATCAAATGTGGTAAGCGTTCAAAGCCATCAGCAACAGCAGCAGCAACATCACCAGATCTTTGTGACGGATGCCAATGGACAGACTCAGCAAAGACTGCAACCCATAGTGCAGAATTGTATCCCAATGGGAACGAATATTTCCAGTTTGCCGGGCAGTCAATTTGTGATGACCACCTCAGGACAGATAATTGTGGTGCCTCCCAAGACCACTCTGAGCAGTGCGAATGCCAATGGCTTGATTACGACAGCATCGAATCAAAATATTTTAATCAGCAACGGTAGCCATCACACGAACACGGGCAATGTAATTATCCAGAACAGTCCACACCAGGGCCAAATTATAAACACAATTAATGGGAATGCAATTGTGTCGGGGAATCTGGATCTGACGGACCAGAGTGGCAGAAATGTGGTGATTCCGGGAGCACAGAACGCGACCACAATTCAGATTGCGAATCCTTCGGGCAACTCAGTGATTATCAATCAGCAGCCTCAGAATGGGGCAGCGAAAATAATTGGTCAGTCGAGCCTTCTCGGGACGAGTCACCACCATCACCACCACCAGCAGCACCACCACCATCATCAGAACCAGATTCTGACGACGAACAATGGGACGGTAACAGTGCTGAACACAATGCCAAGTGGGTTCGTGATCCAGCCGACGGGGACAAATCAAATAATTCAACAGCATACCCAGGCCACGGCCACAATCGATGGACAGCACGTAATTGGACAACTGATTGACACCGGCAACGGAACTCAGCAGTTTATTCAGACGACGAATTTACAGCAGTTGGGTGGAAATCGGGTTGTCATAACCTCGCCGGATAATCAATTGAAGCGCAAGACAAAGAAGAGGAAGAGCAGTTCGGGTAGCAGTACACCTAGTCTATCACCGCAGAATTCTCCGCCGATTCTGAGCCCGCAACAACCGCAACAGCCCGTCATTCAAATCACGCCCACACCACAGTACTCGCAAAGTTTCCAGATTAGTCCTGGAATACCGCAGCTGTCGATTCTTCCGAATGGTGGCAATTCCACGACCACAGCGACGGTGGCAAAGGCGATCACTTCCAATACGGGACAGCCAACACATCAGCAGATTCTCTTGCCGAACGGACAAACCATTCTCCAGCCTCTGAATCTCATCCAACAACAGGTCCTTGTTCCAGCTGGTTTGGTAATGACTCCGGACAACACGTTGTTGCAGATTCAGAACATGGCTCCCTGCAGTAGTATCCTGACGCCTCAAGGGGTGATGATTAGGGCGCAGAGTCCTCAAAATAAGAGTTTCCTCTCGCCAAACTCGGGCCAACAGTTTATTGTCACGAATCAGGCATCAGGTCAAATCAGTCCTCAACAACTCGGACATATATACAGCACTCCGATGGGTCTGATGATGCCACAACATCAGCAGCAAAGTAGGACGTTCGTCCAGCAAAGTACAGCAACAATTGTCCAGCAACCGACTACGATAGTGACTAGTCAGCATCAACAACAGCATCACCATCAGCAGCAGGTAGTAGAGACGCCAGACCGTCACCAAGGAGGTCATATCTTACAACAACAACAGCAGCAGCAACACCATTCTCTGTACTCGGGATCAGCTTCTCCTCCAGACACAACAACGCACAGTCCCCAAAGTCCAGAGCGACCGGAAAGCCAAAGAAGCGGAGGTAGTGATAGCAATATGGTGCAGTGTGTTTCCAGTTCGGAGCCAGACTCGGTAACCATTATCCCCAATGAGCAAACGGCAGAGTCTCCCAGCTCGGTGTTGGACTATAAACGGCAACAAATTGGTGAGTTTTTTTTTATTTCAATCGTTAATCTTTTACGGAGCCTATAACAACAAAGTAAAAACACTAGTGCTTTACTGAATTCTTAAACGCGCAATTGCATTGCTATTAATTTTAGGCAACCAAAATATGTCAATGAATTTTAAATTCTTATTCCATTTCATTTTTAGGAAGTAGAAACAAAGAGGTTGTCAAAATAAGACGAGTCCATCAAACATCGGTCCCAAACCAGCAGCAGCCGTCAAGTTATCAGAGGAGTGTATCAGCTTCGTACAGTAGTTCTGGAATGGTGGTCAGTGCCACCAGTAGTGGTATGAATAATGGAGGCACCTCGAAAACAGGTGCAACAATGAGGCCAGATTCGCGTGGTGAGTAAACTGCTTATCGACTGATTTTGTATGGCTTATGGGAATTTATGTTACATATTTCGTTAATGGTGTTTGTGTTCTGGTTTAAATTGGCTTCTTCTGTGTGTGTTTCATTAACCAGACAAATCATTATGCTAATTATTTTGCATTGGTTTACTGTTTGTGTTTGCAAAGACAAGTAATTGGATGTACATACATAAAACACATTTCAGCTTTACTCTCATTACACATTAATTAATTTCACTGTAAATAATTCATTTTTATAATTTATATTTTATATATGTTGGTCTGATTGTGCTGTTTATGTTTATTGCAAATTACCTACATACATACATAAACATATTATGCTGTTATTACGAGTATTGATGGTGCAGTGTCGTCTTTAGTGGACAAATGAATAATAATTAGGTAGATCGCGCGAGCAGTGCCACAGCAGTGGACAGGAAGTCTTCGGTGGTGACTTTGATAATTATGGATCTCGTGACCGATGAGGCGCCTCATCAGGCCAGTTAATTGTCGAAAATAACTCAATGTTTCAGTTCGGATGTACTCTTTTTGTTGTTGTTTAAACTGTTAATTGATCACGTCAGAACAATTGAAAAGCCATAGCCGTCAAGAAATGTGTTTTATTCTGACGCTTAGACAAATTGCACCTGCCCGTAAAAGGTCTGTTTAATTATCTCTCAAATTGGCCAATGTGATGTGTAATTGTTTCTTTTTTCATTAAATGATATTTAAATAAATTTTAATTATCATATTAAAGTTATGGTGTCGGTCGATGCTAAATAAATATCAAATAAATGGTTTCATGTTCTTAATTTCACTTATATTGGTCGTGAAGGGTCATGAATGTCAATTTTATTTACCAAATACGAGAAGTTAACTTTGTTCCCTACAGGAATTGGAGAGGAAATTTATTATTTATATTCAAGAAGTGTAATTGTAATTCAAAATATAATTTTCAAGTAATTAAAATATTATTTTGCAATTCTGTATGTGAAGTGACACATT
>JXOV01014844.1:0-19974 GCA_001014945.1 Clogmia albipunctata
TTTGAGCGATGTGATCCGAATAGCTTAGCTATCAACTATTTTTATTTGAAAATCCAAATATTGAAAATTTTTACTAAGTCTTGCGGCTATGACTAAGAGAGAGATGCAAAATATTCGGCTGTGAGTAAGAGAGGGNAGGGACGCAAAATATTTAAAATTTTAAATTGATAGCCGCTTAACGAACTTTTTAGTAAATTATTTATTTTTTTATTTTTGTGTTAATTTATTTTAAAAATGCATAAAATCTTGTATAAAGCACGGTCGATAAGCATTATTAAATACTTGGGCCTTCTTTAAAGTACTCGCTACGCTCAGGGCTTAAAACAACTTTGTGTTAATAATGTCTTATCTTATCGACCTTGTTGTATATTTAAAACTCAAAATTTCAAATAATATTTTAATGAAAGCAGCCATGTTTTATTTTCAAATCTTGAATATTGGTCGGTTGTTTCAAAGTTCAATTATTATCTTATCATTTCCATAAAGCTGTTAAAACGACTTGGCTTTTGTTCTTCGCTTCTAGTTTCCGTCGCGAAAGATTTCCGTTATTCATTCATGCATTTTCCAGAATTGAAGAATTGAAAGAAAAGAACCGTCAAGGGTAGTCGCTGATGAATTCTTAATTAAGCACCATCGTTTCATTGTTGCAGTTTCAAAGTGTTTGCGCTCTCAGCTCCATGTAGTTCAGCTGTTGTTCAATTCTGAATGGTAAATTGCCCGGTTTGTTCTTTACGCTGTTTCCACCTTAATCAACGTTATGCCATTTTCAACGATTAACTTTGCATTTCTTGCTTTCTTAATTCAATCCGAGTGCAAGAACGAGCCCTAGCCCAGAAGTTCTTCTTTTTGAATTTCGTTATTTCTCGCGAAATTTCTGATTAATAATTAAATTTTCATCTCGATTCTTTTAAATTTATTCCTTTACATCCTTTTGGGTGTAACAGTCATTTCTAGAAATGATTTTATTTTAAAATAGTCCATCAGAACTGATAATTCCAAAATATTTTATTTAATTAACAGAGTATTGACCTTAGACCATATGTAACGAAAATGGAGCATTAAGATAAACTTTTAGATTCATTTAAGTGACATTACGTTTTTCACAACAGAGGCATACTACAATATTAAGATTAGTGCAATAAAATGGCACAGCAATGGTTCTAAAACAGGAAAAAATGCTGATTTACCAGTGTTCAATGTGGCGCAGTGGTTAAAGCGTTGCAAAGAATTCAACTCGAGAGGGCCGCGGTTCGAGCCCTGATCAGACCGTAATTTTTCTCTTTCGAATTTCATTACTCGTTTTCACTAACAACATTCTGTGATTAATATTTTTTTAAATGGAATTAAACAAAAATAATACCCCGGCCTCAAAATTCGAACAACTAATGGCGTCAACATTATTTGTTTGACTTTAGACAGGTTTTCAAAGCTTGGATGGAATGCATAGAATCGAAGAGATAAACCGGATCTTTCCAATACTAGTAATTTGCTGCTGTTCAATGAACGGATACAGATGAAAGTGTGAAAGGGATGGTCTTCTTCGTAGTATATGTGTACTATTTCGGTGGCAAAAACCTGTCAATTAATACGCTCTATATAGAATCATTTCTTTATGGTGATAATCACATCATAACAAATAATGTTTCGTAAATACATGTTATTCAATTGTCAATTGTGAAAAATTGACAAATGAATAGATAGGGCATTTGATAACATCGATTACGTAAAACGAATTGGTTAGACCTAGACCGGTAACGGTTGTTGAGTCGTAGAAGAAGAAGAATGAATCTATATCCGTGGAATAACCTAGGAGCTCTTCAGGCAGAGCTGCTAGCCAGCGATAAATAAACCAATAAGCCATTGTTCAAATAAACATGGACAAAGGATACGAGAGCCTTGACATAGCCATAATGTCGGACAATCAAGCAACACTGATGTCATTGGAATAATAAGACACTAAGATTAAATTGAAAGTTGCGGCGCAACTCCAAACCGTGAAGTTAGACCAAGTCTTAGATTTCCTTCAAGTACTAAGACTTATAGGCACACTGTAGGGCAGAGATATGATAGAGTACATTGGATTTTCAGATCAAATTTTTTGTTTCTTCTATAAATTTAAAGATTTATGTCTTATTGAATAAAAACTGCTATAATCACATATAAGTAGACCTTTTCTCAATAAGGTGTGAAACTCATATACTTAAATTAAGGAGCGCAAATTACGACAAATAAGAAATGAAAAGAAATTAAAATAATATTCAATTGTGAAAGATTAACAAATGAATAGATAGGCCATTTGAAAACTTTGATTGTGTAAATCAATTGGTTAGAGCTACACCTTCGCAAAGATGAAAACATCTAAAGTCAATACGACCAACTGCGGGGGGAAGAGATATGAGGGAGCACAATAGATCTTCAGGTCAGGGTGCGGAATCACCTCATTAGAGATAAATAAATAAAAAAAGGGAGTGTGAATACTATATCTTTAAACCAATAAGTAACTATGAACATAATGATCCTTTATACGAAAATAGGTTTCTGAATGTCTTTTACTAGAATGCATGGAATTCTTGCAAATATTCAGTAGAAAACTGAGTTAAATGTTTCAAAGTGTCCCTTAACTGCTGGACAAGTCCAAATGAGCAGTTTTAATACATTTTACCATAGATTCCCCAAGAGTTCGGTGTTTGGTACCTATGTAAACCATTTATTTCTTTGATTCCGTGGGCGTGGTCAGATTAGATTTGCTTCGCTCTCTGGCTAGTGTATAAGGGATCATATTCTTATTGTTAGGCCATAATAGTTGTTTATACAACAAGGTCGATAAGATAAGTTATTATTAAACACAAGGACCGTTCTAAGCCACGAGCGTAGCGAGTGCCTTATAGAAGGTTTGAGTGTTTAATAATGCTTATCGACCGTGTTGTGTGGTATACAAAATTTTATGCATTTTTAAAATAAATTCACACAAAAATAAACAAATATTGTTTTATTAAAAAGTTTGTTACGCGGCTCCAAATTAAAAATTTGAAATATTTTGCATCCCTCTGTTACTCATAGCCGAATATTTTGCATCTCTCTCTTACTCACAGCCGAAAGAGGTAGATAAAAAATTTCGAATAGGTAGATTTTTAATAAAATTTTAAAAAAATTGTAAATACTGGCAAATTACAGGTAAGACACGACCTTCATAACTGACTACAATATAAATTTAATGGATTTCTTTTATGGATGTCACACTTTAACAATAAAGAAAAAGCACACGTGCTTTAAAGAATTCTTTAATGAACGTGTGCTATAATAACGACTTTGACAGAGCAAAATTGAGTGTCATAATATCAATATTAGGTAACAAGTATGCAAAAAAAAGTTTCAATTAAATTTCACAATAAAGCTTTTATTTTACAGGGCGATAGATTTAAAAGTCAACAGTTTTGTAATGATTGTAAAGAATCGAACGGAAGATAGTAAGGTAATAACATTTAAAACCAAATTTGAAGACTTTATAAAATACTTATTAGACCCGTCCCTTACCGACGGTAATCCTGGACAATAACAAAGACGGTTGAAGAACAGCTGAAACGCGTGGATACGAAAATTATTCGGCGATTATTTGGACCGGTATATGAAAATGAAGAATGGGGGATTCTACATAATGAGAAAGAATATAAAATGTATCACGGCGACGACATATTGACGTTTATATAACTAGGCAAGCTGCGATAAGCAGGACATGCTTCCAGGATGTATGAAAGCAGATTCCCCTAAAAAGCTATGGAAGCGCGATTATCAGGAAAGACACCTGTAGGCCGACCAAGGAAACAATACAACTCAACAATAAACGAAGAAGCGACTATTAGAAATTAGCTACTGGAAGGAAGGGTCCACCAATCGTCAATGGAGGAATAGGCTTGCACAGGCGAAGGGTCGGACCGGCCCATAAGCATAAGTGATAGTGGAAATTTTTAATGGCAATTCTTATTATTAATTAAATATTTTTTCAATCTTTTAAATAACTAAATTTAAAAATAGACATTATTAAGTATTATTTAATTATTTCTCAACAATTGCGTTGTAGGATCCCTAATTAATAGTTGTTTGTATAAATTCAATTATTTCGTTACAAATTAGGTCAAATTTAAAAATAAGGAATACCAAAAAGTGCGACAAAAGAGAAACATCTCATTCCTTAGTACATAAAAAGGAATAATTCATTTCTCGGTTTCGACATTAAATTTATTTATTCAGCTTCGTAACTTTGATGTCAACCATAAAGATTTATTTTGAATGGGATCTAATTTTTTATTTCTTTCTTCCTTGTGTTGGCGAATGCAAATTTCTTTTGTACTCGTGCATACCTCGTATCTGCCTGAAAAGGTGACTTGTTTTGCCTTCTTTTCCTTTTAATCTTCTTTTGTAGAATTTGGGGGACTCGTCTCGAAGAGCAGATAATGAAAAGAATCTTGTCTCAAGTGATTTTCCCCCAATGAGTGGAATGGGGATAGAAACATGAGAAATTTGGAGGAAATGTTCACAATGTTTTATTGTCTTTTTACTTCATTATCGTAGGGATAATTTTTATTAAACATTCCATGGAAAAATTACCATTATTATGGCGTTTTCTGTTTGCCAAGTCCCTCACTACAGGTTTGTGTGAGTCTACATTTCCTCCGGCCCTGACGATAAGTCATCAGCTCTAATCAGGACAGGCAACGGCAGTGTGGCGAATTGACTAATGGCTAATGAGCGACAAGAGGAAAAGATAAGAGAATTTCTCCAAATGACTTTCCCCCCAGCTCTGCTTATTTAAAGCGATTTGTTGGGTAAACAAATGAGGGTTTCCTTCTTTCGGGTTTACTATTTTCACAACTACAAAGAATTTCCCTGATTGCTGTGAAAAGCAAATCAGAAATTATATTTCTCCTTTCACACTAAGATGTTTGATATTTTTATTAAAAAGTATCCAAAAAATGTATTAAAATAAACGTATTAAGGATGTGTTTGAAACAAATTTAACAAAAAAAATTCAAATTGAATTTTTTTGTCAGTGATGTTGCGGATGTTGGTATCTGCGGAACATCCACACCCCCACAAAAATCAATGTTTTGCGTGTGTCTCACAAAGATATTCATTACATACAATTAAGAACGAAGTTTGTTGGGTTACCAGATCGGACAAGGCGGACATATTAATTTTCATGAAATATATTATTATCTATTTGTTGAAAATTATTCCTTCTATTCCACAAATTACTGTAATTTTCAGCAGCTCAAGATAAAAAAACACACTTTCGGACAATTACTCAAACTAACGGTGAATGTCTTGGATAGTGCAGAAAATAAAATCTTGTAACAAGTATAATTCGACTATCTATCAATAAAAACACTATTTTATTACAAAATTTTAGTGGCAAAAGTGTTAACTCACATTTTTTCCTCTGCTTTAACAACCTTTTTTACACTTTAAATTGGTCTGATGCATGGCCGTTCAGACCCAATTGCCGTCACGTTATATGTATTTTTGCCACAACATAAAAGGCCTTTTAATATGATTTCAACATAAAATTTTAATTATCTGCATCCGCGGACCGACATCCACAGAGCGTGCTTTGTATCTTAAAATTTTATAATAAATTGTGGAAAACTAATTATGAAAATTAATTTTTTTTCGATTTCTGCGCCACCCAGATGGGCGTCCGGATCATTGCCCGTGCCCCATATATTGTGTTTATGTGGGGCCGGGTGTTTGTATGAAATTGACTTGGCCACCCGTTAATAGCATACGCTTAATAAGCGTAAACCGAATATAGTTTCATTCATGTGAATTGCCCGGGCTCCGTATAAGTGTGTGCAATGACCCGGGCGCCCGACTTGGCGGCGCAGCTTTAATGTCATCAATTTTTAGAAGAGTGATTCTATACAAATTTCTAACATTTGATAACTCAAGATTTTAATTAGTTGCTAAGCAAAAAACTCCAACATGAAAACATTGTTATATTAAATTAACGCTAGCTCGTGATAATAAAAAAATTAAATGGATTTTTTTATTGTAACTATTGCTTAAACCATTAGTTATCAATTGAACTAAAACTCATTGCAAATTATGAAGAAAGAGGTATGTTCTTACAACACAATCAGTAATCAGTATTAAAAATCATAGTGTATTTCGCACTATAACCTCTTATATATCCAATAGATAATCTGTCAATTTCAGGCAGATTGTGGACATAAGCTATATAAGACAGACGACGAGACGCGTCCTAGTCTAAATATAGCTAAAATGTGTTAAAATTGAGACAATGATTAAATTAAATTAACCGATCTTAAAAAGAAATATCGTTTGTTTCTATGAAAATTGAAATATTTGTAATTAAGCTTCCAGCTCGAAAACTCAGCTCTATTTTTTGTATAAAACGAGCCAAAGTACTATGAAGTCGTAATATTCTTTTCATGAAACTGCAGATTTCATAGTAAAAATTTGGACAAGAGCTGTTGGCTCCTTATTTTCCCCCATATTATCAAAATGGGATTCAACATGGGGGACTATGAGCCCAACCTTAAATATATGAGGCCGTTGACTAGCTGCCTTGCTACTTCTTCAAAACTCTGGGGACAGGAAGCATTGTCGTAAACGAAAACTATGTGTTGTAAAGGGTACTTCTCTTCATCTTAAATCCTCATCAGGCTTGGGATCCCTTCCTTTGCTCATCGTTTGTTGAAGGATCCCCTTTGACGATCCATTTTGAGAATCATTTTAGGAGTCATTGCGCCTTATAGATGTATATTAGAACACCTTGAAGAGGAGTTCTTAACAAATCTGGCTCCTGTTTTGGCTCTCTCACAAGTTTGTCGGCAGAAGAGGTTAAAATTTGTTTCGTCGATGCAAACGATTTGTTTTCCTGTAAAGTCAGGGTTTAGGGTCTCCTCTATCAGTTGAACGATGTGATCTATCTTGTCCTTGGTTAAAGCGCATTTAATATTTACAACAGAATTTCATAATTTTGATAATGTTATTGCAGTTTCACGAAATGGTCATCCTGAAAAGTCTGAAATGGTCGTCATGAAAATTACTGTTTCACAAAATGAATATTAAATCTCCAAAACGGTGTAGTAACAAATTATGTAATCCTTTTAAAAACTGATTTTAAAAATAGTTAATAATAAGATTGTAATTCTCTGCAGATGTAGTGAAAGCGAAACTACTTTGGGTGGCCTGTCATAAATTGTTTTGATTTGATAATTTCGTCACAAGTGACTAAATATTTATTATTCTGTTCCGAAATGTGAAATATACCAACAATTCTCTCGCTCAATTTGCTGAGAAAGTGTTTTAATTTTAAATAAATATTGCTTAATTCGGAAAAATATAGAATCTTGTTAACGACATACATTTGTCCAGCCCTCAATTTGAGTTGGTTGGTGTCTAATGCTTTTAATTTTAAAACAATGAATGAGAGTACAGCCAATGCCGCCACACATTTAAAAATCTGTACCACTCACAATCCTATAGAGAGGCTTTGGTATTAACAATTACTTAAAATACTAAGTAAGGCCTAGATCTAAACAACTTAATACTAATTGCATACATGTGTTCAAATAATTGGCAGTATAAAAACAATATAAGACTCGTACACAAGTAAATTCTATAATAGAATATTTAAATTCATGGCAGACAACATTGTATTAAGATTATTTTTATTATCGTGGAAAATGTACAAACATTTAAAGCCCTAATTTGTTGGAGTTTTTCTTCCGTCTTTTAATTTAATGAAATTTTATTCATACTCTCCAAGGCAGTCCTGATATAGAAAAAAAAACTGTATGAAGGAGGCTGCCACATCCGCTACAATATTCATCACCGTCAAATGCTCCAAAACATGAATTACCATAAAATTTAAATTGAAAATTGTATCTCATTAAGTCGTATTTATGTTAATTCTTACAACATCAGAAATGTTGGGAGCAAACTTTTTGCTTTGTGCTTGAAGTTCACGGTTTACGAGGATACCAAAGTTTATGTACTTACAAGAAAAGAAAATCAGCAACATAATACAAAATATATACACAGAAAAAATATGACTTTACCGTTATCGCGATAATTTTGTTACTGAAATATTTTAGCTCATTTTTCATTCAGGAGCTAAGTTTACGGTTGCTTTATGGCTCCTCCGACACTTCTCCGCCTTGATGCTTAACGGTAGACTTGTGAGCTTTTGAATTTATTGAAAATATTATAAGAGTAAAAGAGAAATAAACATGAATTCTTAGATATTTGCCAGAATAAAATTATAAATTAACAAATTGGATTAAATACCAATAATTTTAATTAAATATTAAACAATTGCTAAATTTAATTTCAGGTTTGTCTTTTACAATTTTCTTATAATGAGGCAACCATTGAAGTAAAATTATAATTTCTAACACATTCATCAATATTTTTTAAAGTTCATTTTAGTTTTGAGCAATTTGCAAAAAAAAATCAATGTCCCATATAAAACCTTAAACTTTCAGAGGGTCAAATTCGATTTATGGCAAAAAATATCGTGCATTGGAATGTAGTTTTTATTTTTTATTTCAACAGTTAGCTATGTTATGTAATTATATAAGACATATGATAAGATCTCTTTCTCTTTAATATTACTTTATACCATATTGTAAAACCAAGATTATCATAGATTTTTATATGTATCTTGATTTAGAAAATTTTGAATCTATAGTGAAAGATTATATTTTATTACGCTTCATTGCTGATCAGTCAAAAACTATGATTAAAATTTTTTAATTAAAATTCAAAACATTAAAAAAACAAAATCTCAACTTCTACCAACGATTTATAAAAAAAAACTGTTAGAATAATTCATTTAGAATTTATTTCTAAAGTACCAAAATACCTTTTCTAAATTAGACATTGAGCGAGACCACAGTACCTGTATCAGTGGCTTATGCTACATGTGACCAGCCATTAACCTTCGTAACACGTTCTATAGAGAGAGAATTACTTCAACTTAATGGAAACTCTACTACTCTATTCCTTCAATGATAAGTTCTTATTAGTTAACGTTTTTCCCGAAAAAAATGAATGAAATCTATCTAATTTATATGGAAGTCAGTTTCTTTGTGGTTTAATATTATTATTGGGTGATTTAGTTGTATAACGGGATGCTTTCATTTGAATCGAACGACTTCATTGAAATGTAGTTGTATGTTTTCATTTCTATCGTACATTTTTCATGACTGTTTCCATTCAGATTTTCAAGCCGTGATGATTATTATGTTTCATTTAGAAAAGATTCACTTTTTATTGAAGCATAAATTAATGAAAACAAGTACTCTTTATATCAAAATTGGGAAAAATATATTTCATATGTACAGGTTAAAGAAAAGATTTTTGTGTGTCTATAAACTCTTTTATACCAACAGGTCTTCTTTACAATACTCGTTTCGCTTGTGGATTTAAAAAACCCTAGAGTTTAATAATGCTATTAAATAAGGCAATATTAAACTTAACTGTATAAATACCTATTCAAGTAAATTAGTAACAGCAAGTATTCATCTTAGGAAAAAAATTATATGCCATTTTGAATTTGTACATGCCGGTAAGACCTGCAAATAGTTACATTTATGGTTGATAATAATGAAAATGGTTTTTACACCCGCGAATACAGAAAGCTCAAAATGAGTGTAATTATAAAGAAACGCAAATTCGGATGGATATGTCAGTTTTTTAAGGGAGTAATAGTGTGAGGCATGGATAGAAAAATCTCGTTTCATAATAGGTGAAATATGCATAAAATGTCTGCCTCTGTGGTCTAGCGGTTAACACCCTGAATCAAATCTCGGGCGGATATTTTTAGCGCGAAAAAGTTTCCATTTGCCTATATTAATAACTTTGCTGAATAATAGTCATGGCGAATTATAGATAATGGCGCAAAAAATAAATAAAATGGGCGGATTGACTGGATCCATTTACAACTGGTCTAGGTGCTATTAATTGACTACTAACTCTTAGGAAAATAAATAGTCAGGAAAAGTCTAACACTTGCTGGATAAGGCTGAAACTACTCCAAGTTTTGTACTGGAATGTAGTGGGAAAAATTTATTTTTTTTGTTCAAAATTTTGGATTTTAGCGGTTTCTTGCTTCCACCTGACTGTGAAATTATGTGACCCAAACAGCTTCCGCTATCCTGTCAAAATATGAAAACAACTTATATATATACAAAATGACATACCGTTTTGTCCACAAGTTTTATTTACTTAATTTAGACGTACATATTTTGTCCATATATAACTAAAATGTCCAGAAATAATAAGCACTCAAACGATCGTTAGTCCTGGCGACAAGACAATAATGAAGGCGAAATTTTTCTAATACTTCTCACAATAATGAAGGCAATTGTTCATATATATACACCAACGATCTTTTTTTTCAAGATATAAACCCAGAGAAGGTTGATAAATTGCATGCAAATTCCACATTCTACTTCAGATTCTTGCACTTCTATTCCTAAACGAACAGTATATATTAAGTTCAATAAATAGATATTATAACATCATTACAGCAAAATATGACTTTTTTGTGTAACTCCTATAAAGATTTATGATCCAAAAACAAAACAGGATATCTTTATGTACAAAATTACCCAAGTATTTCTCTATTTGACCATAAAACATTCTATACTGAATTAGACTTTTTGTGCAGTAGATTTAAGCTTTATGTTCTAACAAGTTTGAGACTGAATACAATTAATGCAAACCTTTATTTCTAATCTGATATTTAAATACAAAAAATTATATACTGGAAGCAAATGCATACAAACCTCACCAAAGTATTATATTAATGTTCTATGTAAAAATTCATAACAATACTGGCAGCAATAATTATTTATAGCAATTTCATTAGGAAATCTTTCTCGTGTTATATATTTTTTCAAAAGTAAATATTTGATCTAGTATTGCTTTACAAAAAACCCGAAAATTAATGCCTAAAATTTTATAGCACTAAAAGCTTATATTCGTTTTAGCCATTAGGGTGTTTAATCCTTTCCCAATATTTGCCCATTGATGGTCACTTCTTTACAATTCGGTTATAATATCGCCTGTGCCTTCCGTTTTTATTACATGGAATTGCTTCAGGGTTCTTCCATCTTTTAACCCTTCCTTTTTCATTTATAATAGTTTTGGGTCAGAGGCAGTTTCTGGGAAAATCATTTTTCATATGAGGCACGTGTCAAATTGGTGTGGGGCATTTCCTCAATTGTGAATGAATATTTTTTTGGCACAAGCCGTTAATAACAAAAACCTTTTAAATAAAGTTAAACCATATGGAAAATTTGTAAAATTTAAAGAGTTCTCGGGTATTAAATAGTGTTAATTATTAACAAGAGAGAATTAATTTGAAAGGATTTTCACCTAAGAATGATGTGTAATTTTAAAGAGAAAAAAAGAGACGAATGTGAATGTTATAAAATTACAATTTGTCTACATTTTGTATATTAAATTTGTTACTCCTGTTCATAATATATTGGTGATATTGTAAATAAATTTTGTAATTTATAAAATTCGAATCCCGGTCATATATTTTCCAGCGCGTAAAAAGTTATCAATTTGTGTATTTCAATAGCATTGCAAAATGATATTTCTAACGATTATAAGGTAATGCAATGGTATAAAAATATTGATAAAAAGGACGGATTGACTGGATTTGTTTATAAAACTCTAGGTGCTATTGATTGATTAATAATACACTGAAAACTAATAGTCACATGAAGTCTAACACCCGTTGGTTGCGGTTGATACACACCATGTTCCCCCAGGAGATCGATTCTCTCAAGTTTATTTCCCATTCCCTACAACAACAAATAGCATGGTAAATTTGTTCTCCCACTCCAAGGGATGGAACATGACCCAATTTCAGGTTATTTTAAAGATATCTTTATTTTAAGACTGCATTCTGCTACTTTTGGTAACACAAACGAAGTAATCAATTTAATATGAGGTGAAATATGAATTATACGTACCTTAGCAAACAAAGTTTTAAAAAATACTTTTTGTCACCTAGAAATTTAATTTTAATCCCATATGATTAAAATATATATAAAATATATTCTATTAATATAATACAAAACCTTTATATCGCTCGTAATTGACAAAAAATTTAAACTTTCCATAGTTCTAAAAATCTCCACGATTTTAGTGATTTTCTTCAGAGCAACTCTATTTAAGCACAATAATTCACTTTTAAACACTTTACTTGATCTTTTCATTGTGTATTTAACTGATCTAACTAGATTTTTAAATTAAAATTGGAGAAAATAATATAATCCTCAAGATATTTCTTGAAATGTTTTCCTCTGTTCTTGTTGAGGGTATTAGTGAGAAAAAAATCACCGTTCGCTATCGATTATAACTTTAGCGTTAAAAACAGAGCTTGGCAATATATGGAAACATTCTTCAGGAATTGAAAGAGGAAATTTATTTTTTTTATATAAAATTATAATTACCAATATTTGATAATTTGGAAAGATTGTTTCTTTTAAATAAGGTTTTTAAAATAAGCTCTGGTAATATGAGAAATTTCCTATTAAGTTAAAGCCGCCTCTTATATTTATTAACAAGCAGTACTAAAAAGTATTTAAAAATTTCCTATTTTGCAATTAATATTATAATGATTTATATCAGCTTTCTATAAACGACATCTCTTATCTAAAAAAATAAATTTTCAGGTCTGGTTTAGAATACCATGTATTTAAGTAGTATTTGAATTCGTGACTAAAACATTTCAATTATTTATTTATATCTTTGCATAATTGAACCATATTTACATATTTGAGATTTAACTTTCAATACTTTTAACTTCATTTTCAATAAACTTTTAAAAACAAAAAAATATCTCTTTAAAATCTGATAAACAAAAATTAAACAATATATTAAAATGAGTTTCATTAAATTCACCTATTTTTTCAGTACAATTTCAGATCTCTACTTTATTAAGGCCATTTTTATCATACTTCTGTTTACGATTATAAAAAATTAGCATGTAATTTTATTTTAAAAATATTACACAGTAATTTAGCTTCCCTCGAATTAAAGTTCTTAATTTATGACTCTCAATGAATTATTTCTTCAAAAATCAAGTATTTTTGTCACGTTTTATTTGTGGCACTGATGTGTCAATCCAAATTAATTACTTCATTCCAGAGAGTCAACTTTGTAGAAGGATAGCCAAATAAATTCCAACCCATCTCTTTAACTGCAGATTGTGAAAAAGAGACAAGGAAAATTCGAGAAAAACTCGGCCAAGCAGATATAATAAAATTCCCCCTATATAGAATAGGATTCAGTTTCATCTCAGTTTTTCCTGCTGTTTTATTGTCCACTATTGTAATAAATAACGAATTGTAGACCATTTTCTTTCGGAGACAAAAAAAAAGATTTTTTTGGGGAAGAACCAACTGTCTTATTATTTATTAGTAAGGACGGACCGTTTTTCTTTAAGGAAAGTTTGAACGAGGAAATATTTTCATGATTTGTAAAGTATATTATTACGTTTTTGTAAAAGACTTCAATTTATGAATAAAATAAATAAATTATGTATAATAAATTAGTTTAAATAAATACAAATTCTTTAAAAAGAAAAGTAAAATTCTGAAAATGATATGACCTTTTTTCTGTAATAATGTCATTTTTATTTTTGAATTTCGGATGTTGTATATGATAATTAAAATAATAACAAATATTATTTATTTAGAGAAAGTGAGCTAAATTATGAAAAAGAAACGAAAATAACACCTTCTACATCAAAAGGAAACTTTGTCTTAGAGTTTTAAAATTGTTTATAGAATCAAATGTAATAAAAGCCATCCGTTTCTCACAATGTTTTATCCTAATTTAGTCAAGTTTTACATTTTGTAAGGTATAAACTAATTGGAAACTACAGTTTAGCAGTTTAGAATGTAACTTTGTTAATAAAGACAATTTCTCACCTTCCCATCTGCTTCCAATTTCGTTAAACAAAATATCAAATGAGCTGATAAAAAGTAGTATACTTTTACTCTCTGTACTCACTGCAAAGAAGTATTTTGGAATTATATGATTAATCAAAATTTTATATAATTTTGATACTGCTGTTAATATTATGAGATATAGGAGGAAATTGGATATGCCAAAATGCATCATAATATACAAAATATTTTCACCCGTAGGGGAAGTATGTACAAAATGGCATGGTGTTTTGGGATCATAGTTCTTTATGGGTAGCACACAACAACGCCATATTATACAGTAATCATGTTTGGTTATGTAATTATTTAAATAAATATCCAATTGTTGCAAAAAATGAGCAGAAATAAAATTAAACAGCTTTCAACACAAGTCGGCGAAAATCGGTTTTTGAAAACCTATGGACAAAATGGCATAGATCTGAATTCGATGTAATTATTGGCATAATTTTGCAAACAAAACCCTGTGTTCGTCTAGGAACGTATGTCAAAAAACTGTAAACCCAATGCCATCAATATCCTCTACGGTCCCATATTCTCGAGTCGGAGCCGTCATACAGTGCTCTTATGATTTTGATCAGCTTGTTTGCCTCGTGGACAATTGAGTCCGTCAATTCACAAGAGCACCGGTGTAAAACAAGAACACTATCTCCACTTCTCTTTAAAACAGCCCTAGATGACATCATAAGGAAAACCAGCGAAAATCAATGAGGATTTGTCGATAGAATTGAAATCCTCGAATACACTGACGATATTGTGCTGCTGAAATGGACTTGAGAGAAAAACTGGACGAACTCAAAAAGCACGCTGAACTGGTCAGTCTCCATATTAACGCATTGTAGATCAAATTAATGAAAATTAATTCGAATGATAACAGCTTGTTTCAAATAATAGAGTATCTAATTTACCGCAGAATTTCAAAGGTCAAAGCCCAATTTAGAAGTCTGGCGCTCACAACAAATATCCAGAAATCTGAAACTATTTAACACCTGTGTTAAGTCAGTTCTCATATACGTCAGTGAAATCTGATTAACAACACGACTCCAGGAATCATAAACAAGTGCCTCCGAATACTATGCCGAATCTTCTGGGCTGACAAGATTCGGAATGACAACTTCTGGAGGTTATGCAACCAGGAGCTAATAAATTTACAATCACCTTAAGACGAAGGAACAATGCTCCACCGTCCAGAGACAACAGAAAATGGACAGGCCCAACCAGATCTGGAGACGTTCGCTGCATCAGAATCTGTACTGAAGAGGATGGAGACAAGTTTAGCCCATGCAATAGTTCAAAACAGGCTTCAGTTAAAAGAGTTCGTAGACTCTATATACCTTATGTCGAGAATCAGAAAAACTTTTACTGTATTTTAAATTTATGAAAAAATTCAATTTGTTTATTTGTCGTGCTTGTAAATTATTAAACTTATTTGATTTTGATCAATATTAATAAAGTACTATATCCACAAATCGGAAGCAAAACCTTATGACAATAAGCTCCATTCACTTAATTTGGTTTCAGTTTTAATGTGACGTGAATTGGGTTATAGTTTTTGCGCAACGTCTGCGTAATTTCGAAAAATTACGAATGTAAATAATTGATTTAGGTAAGTATTACATATGCGTGTCATACATAAATCCACAACCATAAATATATGATGTACAAAGCATGGAGCACTTATTAATTTATGATTGATGAACGGAATATGTAGCCGGTGTTTTTTCATCAATATTTGATGATTCGCACAAAGCCAAATTGTATTAAGTCAGAAGACCAAAATCCGGTGCTCTATTCCTGTCTTCTTTTATTACAGAATTTATTATATAACACAATGGGAGATATAGATTGCAAAGGTGATGTAAAACAGAAGAGGCGATGATTGCACCTGGGAAATTCTTCCAAGTGGATTGATTTAACGAGAACAAGAAGGTGCTATTTTCGATTACAAATTCAATGTATTAAACTGTATAGAGAATTGATTCAGTCGGCGAAAGATCCAGACAGAACGTTATTTCCCAATTCATTTAAAGGTTCCGAGTGTGAATTTCCTTGCTCCATTCTCATCCGCAGACAGACGGGAATCAATTACTCCCTTTCCTCTGAAATTGAAATGTTCCCGGTTTCCTCGCTGTCTCTTCGCGATTTCATATTCAGCTCATGAAATTCGGTCTCCTTCCAACAATCCGGAAATGTCATTTTCAAACTCTCAAGAACAGGTGGATTATCAAGTTTATCTCTCCTCGCCAGTTCAGTGAAGTTGCTCCATTTCAAAAGAGGACATCTCCACAATGATTTAAGATTTCAATGCATTTAAACATGTCGTACTGTTTTACATTCGCGTTCAATTGATTTATTATGTTTAAAAGTTTTTATACTTCATTTTATTCTTTTCATGAAGAGTTTCCTATTTTGTTTCACATATTATAATTATTGAATCAAATATTAATGAATAAATTGGTAAAATTTTTTCTAAAAAAATTTAATAACGAGAATTATTTTTGGTTGCTTCACTCTCTTCTTCCTCTAGCTCTATAGCCCTCGATGGACCTTAGCCTCCTCCATAACCGGTCTCCATTCTTGTCTGTACGTTGCTTTTGCATCCATCGTCTTCGAGGGCGCCCATTTTTACGATTTCTCTGTACTGCTTTGGTTGTTTCACAATTAATCAAAATCTTTTAATAGAATTATATTTATATACAAATAAGGAGAGTTTAATATTTTAATCTGTCTACTATTCACTTTTCATGGTATTACAATAGATGGTGTAATGATGTTATAATAAGTTATGTAGTTCAGTGTTCATGCAGACGTTTGTAACAAAAACTGTCTTCGGGAAACTATATTTCAGTATTTTTTTTGCAAAAAAAGCAACCGAAAATTATGAACGTGTACTATATAATGGGCATATTCATAGACAACTACACCAAGAGTGGTTTCCTCTTGTTTAAAGTAGTTTTTTAACTTGTGAAGAAAAGGAGCGCGCCCGCTTTAAAAAAATAGAAATTTGAAGCATTGTACGATTAAAAAACGCAAGACGAACTTGGTAAATCAATTGGCATTGATTAGCAAATCATTTCCGATTGTATGAAAGTAAAGGAAACAATCCGAAAGTTGGCTTTTGGGTGCCGTTTGATGAACTCAAGTCCTGAGAAGTTGAATCCATTTTTGAGGTCAAATATTGATTCAAGTTTCGAAACATACATGTCTAAACCAGTCAAATGGGAATTTCGTTCTCCCAGTTGGACTCTTCAGACATTTTGCGGTTACTACTTGTTCAGATCAATTTGGCCTAGATGACCAGCACTAATCTCTACGAAGCCAGAATATGGATTGATTCAGTGTTTGTGACAATCGCCAAAGTCACCGCATTTTTAAGATAGGGAATCTGTGAATTGCGAGAAAGACGGGGAGTAAAAGTAGCTAGCAATAGACAATATTTTGAATATTATACCACTACACTTTTTCCTTTACCCAGTTTTTGAGCGAGTATGGTTAGCTACCTTCAGCGCTTCAAATTAAAAGATACAGATCGATGCAGTTTCTGTGATGAGGAAGACACTCTCGAAATTATGATGTCCAGATGTCGGAGATTCAATGCAGAGAGAAAAGCTTCAATAGAGGAAGTCGAGATTGAAAGTTTGACCGACTTCATATTGCCCAACTCACAGAATTGGAGTAGAATGGACAACCTTGTGCGAGTCATAATGTTGAACAAGGTATAGGGATGGTTCAGCGATTGTTTTTAAATAATAAAATCCAAACAAAAGAGTTGGTTTAAGCCACAAGCGAAGCGAGTGCCTTAAAAAGCCCTGAGTGTTTAATAATGCTTATTGACCGTGTTTTATACAATTTATACATTTTTTAAAAAATTAACACAAAAATAAAAAAGAAATCGTTGTCTTAAAATTAAATATAATTTTTTGTCTGCCTTATATTATTTTTGTTTCCTTTTCTAATTCTTCTTTCTTTCACATAGGAAATATTATCCGTTAATGCATTGTTTTAAATTTAAAAAGACGGAAAACAGTTGATTTAGTACAAATTTGTACTAATTTATTTAAACCATCCGGTAAAACAGTCCAAAACACACACATACATCCGCAAATACAGTTAAGCCCTACATAACAAAACCGACGGACATATAAATTTGATTGTTTTCTTTCACGGAGGTCACATATTAATAATAAAGAAATTTAAAGAATTCTTTAAAGCACTTTTGCTATAATAACGACTTTGACAGAACAAATTTGAGTGTCACTATACAAATTTTAAGCTACAAAAATGCATAAAATATTTCATTGTACCTTTTCTAACGAATTCGCCATGGTAATGAATTTTTTGGTCATTTTTAAAAATCAAAATGAAAATTTGCTTTTTATGAGATATAAATCTTAATAAGGAAATGCATTTCTAAAAACAACGACAAAAATAAATTAAATCGTATTTATTTTTAAGTCTGATGATTTAAATATTTAATATTTAATCTTAATAAATTTTCCAAAACAACAGACTAGAATTTGCATAAGATGTTTATCATGTCTTCCATCAAGATTAATAATTTATACAGTAATAATCAGAGGCGAAACCAAAATTAATTGACTTGTTTATCTTTGAGATTTCTTGGTCTGGAGCGAATGAATTAACTTAATTTCCAACTCTTTCGTGGTCGATTTGAAGAGATTGCGCCTAATGACGGTCCTCAATTTGATATTTATTAATGCGGCTGAATTTACCCGGGCCTAATTTGCTATGCATAATTAATGGTATGTCCTTGTTTACTTTCATCAAGGCGAAAGTGTTGGCGGTTTTAATCAAATCCTGTCCATCGAAAACTGTCCAAGGCTATAATGGCAAACTTTCAGCTCGATATTTCAACTGTCTTAATTATTCATATTTCAGTTGGTGAAGATTTGAAAGTCCAATTTCAGTCATCACTTTCGAGTCTCATTTTCATTCATAAATAATTATTTTCATGATTGATTAATTAAAATTCATGAAATGAGTTTGGATAGACAAGATTTGAGTGTTTTTGGGATTTAATCAAAATAAGTTAATAATGTCAAATATTCTTTTACAAAAATATCATTTAATTGTGTTTTTTGCCCGCAAAACAGTTGAACTTGAATAATATCGTTCGTTTTTTTAATCAAAAGACTTACCTTAGATAATATACTTATAGATATTTGGAATGCATTCAGTGTTTCAATCATTAAAAAAATCTCAATAGAATACATTTGTTCAATTATTTATTGATACTTTACACAAACCCTAAATGTTTTAAGTAAAATTTGACTACACAATCCATAAATAAGAAATTACCTTCACTCGTATGTTTAAATTCGCATCGGTGCATCGGTCTCACATAAGCGATTTCTCTACCTATTTTCAACGATTACAGTATGGGATTAAGTATTTATATCAACAAATGACCCGCCATTCAGATGCATAACGCCAAGCAAAATCAAACTAACGTAAACGAAATTAATTGTCATTCATCTCTAAGTGGCCGTTTAAATATTACAAGCAAATACTAACACAAACATAATAGTTATTTATACAACAAGGTCGATATGATAAGTCATTACTAAACACAAGGGCCGAGTGTTTAATAATGCTTATCGACCGTGTTTTGTACAAAATTTTAAGCATTTTTAAAATAAATTTAGAAAAAAATAAATACAAATAATTGCTTTATTAAAAAGTTGGTTGTAGCTATTAATTTAAAATTTTAAATTTTAGCCGAATATTTTGCATCTCTCTCTTACTCATTGTCGCAAGGCGTAGTTAAAAAATTTCCAATAGGTGATTTTTCCAATAAATTTAATACTGGCAAATTACAGGTAAGCCACGCCCTTCAAAACTGACGACCATATAAATTTAATGAATTTCTTTCACGAAGGCCACACTTTAATAATGAAAAAAAGAATAAATGAATTCTTTAAAGCACTTGTTGTTGTTGTTGTTGTTGTTGTTGTAG